>JAVTVY010003646.1:0-38913 GCA_036873755.1 Hanleya hanleyi
GTCATGCCAGTTTTGGATATTGTCAGAGGACCCCTGCACGGTAATAGTTCCGGATGTGAAGTAGAAGTAGATACTCACATAGTTTGAGACAGTTTGACTGTTATATAACAATATTCTTCTACCATTCTGGGCAATGTTGTCTTTGAGTGAGATATGATTATCTGGTTTCTCATAATAATGTTTGGTTGAATCGTGCCACTTGTGGATTCTGTCCGGGGAAGAGTTAATGACAAGGCAACTTGGCACTTTGTGCTCTTTGCCCTTGTCATCAAGAGCTGTGCGATAATTTATAGTGGCTACTTCAAATGTTGAGCCTGCTTTTGCCAAGTTCGCATTTCCCGATTTGGGTTTTTTGACTTTCGACCAGTTTTGGGTTTTGGTGGAGTGATCAATTCATCATCAAATTCTTTAAAGAATTCGTCATACCCATCGCCCTTTAGAAGATCACCATGTTCTGTAGCGCACAATGAGCGACCGGAGGAAGATGCCATTCTAAAGCAACCTGTGAATTACAACACAGTCACAGAGCTCGCATGTGGTAAGTGTTATACAGTGTGCGGTTTTCGATACCTTGTACACACCGTTCGACACCGACTCTGTGTCCTGGTCTGACAAAAAATCCATTTACAGCGTCCGATTATGCAGCATACTTGTCCCACTAATTCACGACACGGTCACATCGCGAACGTTTAGTTGAACACAACAAGTTGGAAAATAATCACAGCGATAAGTCGCAACACGTATTATAGATACCAGTCATGGTTTGGTGCACGCACGTTTGTTCTATCTCCCAAATATAGCATCACAACACTGTATCATGTAGCTTCTGAGTAATGACGCGCTGAATTGATAGACAACTGACCCAATCGATAGCCGCATATCTAGGGATAATTTACCGTAGTCCGCATTTACACATCATCAGTGCCCCTCGACATATCGCCAGATTATGGTGTTCTACTTGGGCCAAGCTTGCGTCGCGGGTCGACTTTTGGAAACTCGCCACCCTTTACGCGCCGAAGAGGTCTCCGGCGACTGGCGAATTCTGCTATCTTTTAACATGTATAAACTCGCCACTCGCCACACGACGCAAAAACGCGGCGAGTTTGGTTCTATCTATCAACATTGCAAAAGTAGCCAGTCGCCATGCGCCGTAAAAAACACCGACTGCCGAGTTTGACTGTGAAGAAACTCGCCACTCGCTACGCGCCCGACAGGTCTCCGACGACTGACGACTGGAGACTTTCTGCTATCTTTTCACATGGACAAAGTCGCCACTCACCACGCGACGCAAAAGCGCGGCGAGTTTGGTTCTACCTATTAACATTGCAAAAGTCGCAACTCGCCGGTTAAACACCGGCGCGCGGCGAGTGGCGAGTTTTGTATTGCCCCCAGTTCCCAAAACTGGAAGATCTCAACCAATTAAAAACATCCGTGGAACTCTTAAATTTGATTTGCCGTTGTTGAGATGCATCGATTTAGTCCGAATGGTTCTGTTTGAAAATGACAGTGGACAGGCCTGGGAGTCTAAAAGATTGTAGATCTGCCGCTGCAAATCGATCGTGAAACCTCATTCCACGCTATTAAGGGATTCCCTCCACCATCAGATTATAGATAAATACACTGCACCTACAGAAACACTAAAGCCAGTCTCCCCCACCCAAAGAAGCCAGTAGATCGTGCAATCTGTGAGGTCGCGACCGGGTCGCAAAATGGTCGCGACCGGGTCACAGAAGGTCGCGCCGGATAGCAGAGGGTTGTAACCATCGTGTTATGGGTGCTGAAGATACTACAAAGATCGCAGACGGTACTAGAAGACTTCCGAAATACGTCGATAAATCGTGAAATCTGTGAAGTCGCGACCCGATCGCAAAAGTCACGACCGGATCGCAGAGGGTCGCGATCATCGCTGAACAGATATTAACGTTGTTGCAATGGTCGCAGGCGCGAGTATAACACAATATATACCCAAGCAAATGTCGTGACGGCCATAGAGGGCGAGCAAAACGTTTAAACTTACCTGTAGGTCGTCGTAAAGTCGTGCATCAACGGGGTTTGGCTATAGACGGGTCGCAGCAGCCGTGAGGGTCGAGACGTCGTGCTATACTTACCTGTAAGGGTGAAACAGACTGATGAACCGACATAGTTAGGGTCGGCCTCCGACGACTGGGCGTGAAGAAGACGGGCGGGCCGCCACATCCGTGGAGGGGCTCCAACGACGGGGGTTTTATATATTGGGTTTATATACAGCCGTAATGTTCCAACGACGGAAGAAGACGATTAAGAGCAGCCACTGTCGTGGTAAGGGCTCCAGCAACAGAGGGTGTTTTCTTGAGTGAATGTCACAGACGAGTCGTGACCGGGTTGCAAAAGTCGCGGTCGGGTCGCAAAGGTCGCGACCGGGTGGCAGGGGGTGGCGACCGGGACGCAGTCGCAGTTATCGTGTGGGGGTAAGGTCCAGCAACCAGGCCGCCCTTTATTACGCGAAGAGAAGAGAAGGGCCAGCAACCAGCCCGCCCTTATACACGAAGAGAAGGGCTAGCAACCAGGCCGCCCTTATACGCGGAGCGAAGGGCCAGCAACCAGACCGCCCTTGTGCGCGACGCAGAACTGTAAATTATACATGTATGCATACAGTCATGGTATATGTACCTAACATCAAGTTCATTTCCATACACTCTCCTAGTGCCTGTACATATATATAAATACTCGTCAGGACCTTATTGACCGTATAAGTTCATTAATAGTATCTGTGTTCAAGAAAACTGATCGTAGATATATTAATGTCGGAAGCCATAAAGCATTCTGTAGCTCGACTACATACAAGAGATATCATTCATGGGATGTTTCTTTGTTTATAGAGTTGTTTGAATTTCTCATTAAAAATATCAATGTGAAATTTGGCAGCACAATATATCAGCAGCATATAGGTATTCCGATGGGTACTAATTGTGCACCCCTGTTGGCTGACCTGTATCTGTTCTCTTATGAATATGACTATATGCAGGCGCTTTCAAAAACCGATCCATTCAAAGCCCGTTCCTTCTTATTCACCAAACGCTATATAGACGATCTTCTCGCTGTGGATAATCGCTATATAAATGACGCAGTGAAGGATATATATCCACCTTCACTGGATTTGAAGGAAACTACAGATAGCCCTACAGGCACATCTTATTTAGATATCTATCTCTATAAAAATGAAGCGGGCATTCTCTCTCGTCGACTTTATGACAAAAGAGATGATTACAATTTCGACATCGTAAAGTATCCCTTTCTGGATAGTAATATTCCAGTGGGACCTGCATATGGCGTATACATATCTCGCTTAGAAGCATTTGCTAGATCCTGTGTTAAATGTGATGATTTTAATCAACGTCACAAAACATTGTTGCAGAAACTTATAAAACAGGGCTATTCCACCAAGCGCCTCCACTCAAAGTTTCTCAAATTTGGCGATACATATCGCATGCTGATAACAAAATACGAACGTAGCGTGCAAGATCTATGGCGCTACGTTTCGTAACATGTGTCTAATTCCGCTTAACCCGGGGCTAGGGGCCGTATGAGCCCATGTACTTCAAGATCCTCATGGTACTCATATGAACAGTCACAATCAAAGCGTGACTGAGGTACATCATTTTTAGATGACGACTCTACAACGAATATTATGGATTAAGAATACTGATCAGCGATACGGATTTGATATTTTTGGAACATCATGATGTCTTGCCGGCATCATTGAAAACTGTTGACCGCTTCTCTCTTGCAGGAAACAAGCCTATGTTTATGTATACTATGATTGTCTTTTTGAATTTGGTGCTAATACTGTTATATGGAATATGGAATAGGTCTTTGGATTATGGACGCGGATATTCTCTAATGGACGACGGCTGGATTATGAATGACGGACTAGACGCTTGTAATTCTGCATAACGTTACATCTCCTTAGACACTCTGTCTAAGCCACGCGTGTCTATCCTATTACTTGTAACCGCGTGTCCTATTTGTGTAAAATATACCATAATAGACCTAAAACCGAATCTCTACTAGTGAAGGGGCTATTCACGGTGACGACTAAAGGCCAGCGGGCAATCCCGGTTATTGATTAGTTTTTCTTAAACACCACGACTGGTTCTGCCCGTACACGTTACACGAAAAACTGGGCGCAGCGGCCGGATCTGGACTGATCTACAAACAGAAGAGAAAACTGAATGCTAGAGATCGCCAACAACGACGTGCCGACAAGACCATGAGTTCCCGAGCAACACCACTGAGACGTTCGGAAATGGCGGATCTATGGGCTATCGTGCAGGGGAGAGAGCGATCGAGGATGCGACTTTGGCGACGACAGATGTGAGTCCGGTAGGAACACCGTTCGAGTTGTCAGGGCCCGCCATCGTCGAGACCATCCGAGTGTTATTAGAGGGCCTCAAAAGTCTACAGACACAGATGCAGACGGCGCAAACGACCATCAATCGGACGACGATGGGAGTCCAGCGTACATCTCAACGCCCATCGTCGAAGATGAAAGTACTGTCTGAAGAGAGAGTCGCGACCATCCAGAAGTTGGGTTGAGACCATCCGCGACCGTTCACGACCAAGTCGCGACCAGCCACATGGGTCACAGCAACCCTACAGAGCAGTCTATACGGGAAGAGGCGGGACATCCAGCCACCGCCGTGGTTAAGACAACGACGACGGAGGCGACCACGGTTACATCCAGTGCAGAAGTGCGACTTTCAGCGGCTGATACCAGTGGAAAGGCCACAGTTACGACCATGCCTGTTTTCCGTAAGTCCTTGGTGAAGGCTTCGACTTATGATGAGAATACGCCGTGGAGAGATCACCTGGTACACTTTGAACATTGCGCAACCTTGAACAGGTGGACGCCAGAAGAAAACGGACAGCACTTGGCCGTATCCCTACGAGAAAACAGGTTCACTCCAGCCTGACGGTGAAGCCAGGGGAGGCAAGTTTCATCTGCCTACATGATGCATTGTAGACACGCTTCACCTCGACAAACCAGACGGAGTTGTATACTACCAACCTGAAGGCAAGGCGACGACCGAAGGGAGGAGGTCTACCAGAGCTGGCCTAAGCTCTGGCGAGACTCCGCCAGATGGCTTACCCAGACGCCGGTGATGAATCCAGGACAACTTAGGCCTTGACCAATTCTTTGGGGCATTTGGTGAAGACCTACGGTTTATAGTCTGGCAGTGCAGCCCGAAGTCTTTAGACGATGCTGTACATGCCACAGTGGAAGTAGAGGCCTTCCAGGACGCCCAGCGTCGACGCTCTGATCCCACGACAAGAGCCACTGCGGGAGAAGGCATACCTCCTGACCCACTGACGATGATGAGGATGAGCAGACATTGGTACACTGTTGAAAGAATTTCCAGGAGGGGAAGCTCTAGTTCAAGGCGAGCGCAGAGGACGAGACGACAACCATGCCGGTGATGCTGGAGGAGCGGAGAAGAGAAAACGGAGCCAGTGGGTCGGCAACTTCGCGACCACTTAGCCGACGTCGATGAGGAATCGAAGGAACACAGCGGAAAGGCCCTGAGACGGGTGAAACGCCAGGCCCAGAGATTCAGCCTCGGCGACCAAATGTATCTGGTGACGCGGCCGAGGCCGATGTGGAAGCTTCATGACCGCTGCCTGTGACTATTTGTTGTGGAGGCGGCGTTGTCAGATGTAACGTATCGGATTCGGAGTGAGGACGGGAAGCAACAGGTTGTACACGTCGACCAGATCAAGCCGTGTTACCCGAAGTCGGACGCGGAGGACGGTGCTACAGATTCGGAGTGGCAGTGACGGCGGCAGCGACCAGCACGTGGCGGAACCAGCCCACGAGGGGCCCTACCCTTGACGCACCCTGTCGACGTGCATCAACCCATGGACGAGCCACAGACGATCCGCAGTGGACGAGACGTCGGACGGCCGGCCTAGCAGGCTGAGTGCGAGCTGGAGCCGCAAGGGACTCTGGAGAGCGAGCTTGAAGACGCGCAGGAGCAAGTGCACCCACACACGCGACGACTTCCCTCGTTCAGAGGGTGACCAGACACCACCGATTCCACGTATACGTGTTGGTTGCCCAGCCCACACAGGAACCAGCAGCATTTACAGAAGGAATGAGAAGCCAAGATAGACCGCAACCGTGGTAATCGGAAGCCCAAGTGGCGTGAGAAGAAGAGAAGTCAGGCGAGGCCCGAGCCCTCTCGCTGAATGCCAAGAGTGCGGGCACGCTAAAATTCCCCAAACGTGGATTACCTAATGTCGTGGGGCGACTCTCCTAGTCGCCCGTTCAATTCTATGTACCCTTTCAATGTATCGGAACGGGCAGGGGGCCGTGAGGACTACGAAAGAAAAGCCCTGATGTGCGCCCACCCGTGCGGAACTGGATGGAGGAACTGGACCAAATGTCGTGGTAGCCCGGCCATACCGCCGTGATTTAGTCGGTCCTAATGGTCCGTAATTGAGGAGAAGAATTTGAATGTCAATTTGAACTGTACAACTCGAATTGTACAGCCGACACTGACTTTGGGATGAGAACAACACTGACGAGGACGTAGTGATCCAGAAAGGTGGGGGCAGTGTAACGGTGGAGCGTTTGCAGAGAGTATCTCGACTCGTGATCCTGCTAGGGACGGGAAACCCCTGTACGTGTACCGTGAAATGAGATGCAGGACAGGGAGCGAGGATGCAGTTCCCTTTATAACTCGCTTACCAGAGCAGGCTAAAAAGTAACAGTACCGTGGGATATTTTCTACTAGAATGGAAATCTTTTCCAGTTTATGAGCAAAGAACTGTAATTTCGCTGTGAGGGCTGATCCTTCATAGTCAGCGAAACGTCTCCGGTCATGGGGAATGGACTGACCCAGGTGCGGAGAGTGTACAGACTCTATAAGAGCGGCATTCCAACGACGGGAGAAGACGATTAAGAACAGCCACTGGCGTGCTACGGGATCCAACAACAAAGGATATTTAATTGGGTGAGTGTCACCGCCGTGACAGCCCGTCGACTTGCCTACAAACGAGGTCGCGACGGGGCCGCAGTTACAGTTATCGTGTGGGAAAAAGGTCCAGCAACTAGACCGCCCTTTATTACGCGAAGAGAAGAGAAAGGCCAGCAACCACGCCGCCCTCATACGCAACGCCTACCCATCTATATATATGCGTACTATAACTGTCCATTAACTGTAAATTATATGCACACACTCTTATAGTATTTGGGACAGAACTGTACATTATATACATACACTGTCATGGTATTTGTACTTAACATCAAGTTCATTTGCGTACTCTCTCCTAGTGCCTGTACATATATGTAAATACTCGTTGTTCTGCATAACGTTACATCTCCTTAGACTCTCCTCGCGGTTCTATCCTATTACTTGTAATCGCGTATACTATTTGTGCAGAATATACCATAATAGACTGATATCGGCGTCAGCCATCCTTTTATGGTTGTGATCTCTTTTAACCCCAGATCTCTACTAGTGGCTATACACGGCGATAGCCAGAGGCCAGTGGATTAGGCAATCCCGGTTATTGTTTCGTTTTTCGTAAACACCACAACTGGTCCTGCTCGTACACGTTACAAAGCTACGAGGAACACCTCAAATTAGACGAGGTCATTCGGGGAAGAATCAAGGGAATATTCATTTCATTTAGATATATATATTTTATCTTCTGATAAGGGAGAAATACAACCAGGACTATGTGAGAGGACACACATCCTATAGTATGTAGTGTGCCACACGGTTTACGATCACGGTTTACATCTGGTAGCTCCTTGCACCAGTAATGCGCGAGGCCAGATGACTTCGACGGAATCTGTTGAGCGGTCGGCACGGTCTCGTACTTTTATGTAGGATATAGTGACTCAAACCTCATTGGTAGTAATCCATATTGGGAACCATGTTGAAACTTCTTTCAATCACAGTTTTATGCCGAAACTCCTAGCAGCGCCTTCCGTTGCCATGGAGATCGGCTTGGGATGAAAAGCTACGAGAAGCACCTAGCATTAGACGAGATCTTTCAGGGACAGAATCAAGGGAAACTTCACTTCAGATATAAATTTTATCTCCCGAAAAGGGAGAAATACAACGTGGACTATATATGTCGCGGACACACGTGATATTGTATGTGCTGTGCCACACAACCAACGGATCACAGTTTAGAGCTGAGAGCTGTAAAATCCCTGCACCATTAATGTGCGAGGTCAAATGACTTGTACGGAATCGGCCGTGTGGTCGCCAATGGAATGGATATTGAAACTCGCTAATCGCCGGAGATGTCTATGGCGCGTGGCGGGTAACGATTTTTTCTCATGTTTTAACATGTAAAAACTCGCTACTCGACGGAAGTCGCGGCGAATTTGGTCTTTTCTTTTAACACGACGAAACTCATCACTAACCGGATAAACTCCGACGCGGAGCGAGTGGGGAGTTTTGACGTCAGATTTGCTTAAGTGCGCATTCACTGTCACTCGCCATGTAGTTTTTGCTGGGAGGAAAGCACGTGGAATCCAAACCCTTCGTCCGAAGAACATGCACTTTCTCATCAGTTTTTTATTGTGCACTATACATAGGGATGAGAGCGGTATGAATCGACATTGCGTTGACTAGTTTTTTTTGTATTGGCGCTTGAATAAGCGTCTCCCCCTACCCCGCGAAACAGATGCATATAGTGCCATTTGTGGATTTCCCGGTTGTACGTTTCCATCTGATAATAAACAAATGCTTTATTTCAGATGTCTCGGTCAAAAATTCATCAGACGGAGGTAGTCCATCTCCAGACAATATTCTTTCACCTAAAATTACTCAATGTGCTATCGCACTGGCCGATAACCCTTACCCTTACTGTCCAGAAGTGCCACACTTCATGTGAAGTGTGCCTAGAAGTGCCTCTGAAGAGTACACTGATAAGGCACTTCAACAACAGAGAAAAATACTGGCACACTTCATAGGGACTTCATTAGAAAAAGGCAGTAGCCAAGGGACTTCATGGGATTTGTCAATTTCATATCAAAAAATGAGGGACTTCAGAGACACTTCTGAGACTTGGTTATTGTTCGGTATAACCCAAGGTACTCCTCAAAGACACTTCATGGACTTTATCAGTTCTTCAGCAAAACTTGGGGGACTTCAGGGACACTTCTGAGACTTAGTTATTGTTCAGCATGATCTAAGGTACTCCTCAAAGACACTTCTTGGACTTTGTCAGTTTTATAGCATAACTTGGGGGACTTTCCCTTGAAGAAATATCTTATAGGATCGTATAAGATTCTGAAAAATCCTATAAGATTCTAAAAAAATCCTATAAAATTCTGAAAGATCCTATAAGATTCTGAAAAAATCCTATAAGATTCTGAAAAATCCTATAAGATTCTAAAAAATCCTATAAGACTCTGAAAAATCCTATAAGATTCAATCCAATAGGATTTCTAGATTATTGGAATTTCCCCACAAACTGTTGCAGTAACATAACATTATGACATTACATAACATTATTGTACTTATAGAACTACATGTATACAAGTTTCAATGATCTTAATTAGCTCTGGGAATATCCCAGCTTAAAGTTGGCTGATTTGATTTCACTCAGTGACATCAAATCTCATTTCCATGAAACCACTAAACATCAGATTTGTATTTCACAGTTCAAAATAGCTTCAACTGTGTAAAATATTCATATGTGGTTACTGACATATTACTCAGAACGGTGAACACTTTTTTGGATCTTTGACAGTGAAATGTACCAGGGGTTTCCATTTGAATAAAATAAATATATTAATAATATCAGTCTCTCACATATTAGTGTTATCAAAATAGTATCATATTAGATAAGAAATCTTGTTGAATTCAGATTTTATAATCAGTCCAAATCCATGATTTTATAGTAAAATTGGACAAAATCGGAAAATATTTTTAAAAGAATCAGTTCTAACATAATGTCAACAACAAAAAATGTCCATTAAAGAATACTTTATATTATCCTCTTCATTATTATCAATTGTTTAAATATAACATATATATATAATTTCTGTTTCTGATAGTCTTTTTCCTCTTAAATGTCTCATCAAAATGAGTGGAGTTATCTGCCCTTGAAAATTTAATTGACCACCGGGGGCGCCACCATCAACAACACCAAAATGGCTGACCTCACAGGTTTGCAAAAATCAGGTGGACTTGTTCATGTTAAGCTAAAAGTATGGAGGGTTGAAAAACTGTATTGCAGATGGTGATGAGTGAAGCTAGTGATATGGTAAGTAAATTATAAATATAACTATAATTCTTCTTTTTTCATAACTTAATAAGCAAAGAACTAAGCTGAACAGTGGGAGACAGGAGTATCAACTATTATTATCAACAAGTTTCCATTGACATACTTGGCATATTAAAATATTGGCCTCAATAAATATTGCTATATGGACTGGTTGTAATAATGTACTTCACCTCATAATTGCAGTCAAATTTAATGGGTCATATAGCATGGCTTTCACAGAGAAATAACCATATCTCTGTCTCAATATTACTTCCAGATCTACCCAGGTTCATCAAGGCTGAGTGTTCGTTGCCATTGTCATGATTGTGTGAATTGTCAGCTTGGAAATCCCAGGCTTGGGGACCTCATATGAAGATTGGCATGCACTCCTGGAGGAAATCCCCTGAGATACTTTTTATCACAAAACTGCTTGTATACTTCCTGTTCATTTCAAAATAAGAGGATTTAACTGGTTGGGGGGATGATAGCTCTAAATAAATTAACTTGTTGTTTTGAACTGTTTATTGATTTATAAAATTTATTGATTTTTGTTTCTACCAGAAGATTAGAGAATATTTCCCTACCAAATTTTTGAATAAATGGTAAAGAAATATGTTTTAAAATATATTGATAATAAAATGTTAGCATAACCTATTTTTAGCTGTAATCAGAAGTATAATCAACTATGATTAGACTTCCCGTATATGTGTTGTAATTTCGATCATTATAACAGGTTATATTCATATACCAAAGATAAGGATCTGCACACACTTCAATTGTACATTTCTGCCCACATCTTGAGAAATGAGAACATTTCATTTCATTTTAAAAATTTAAGAGTACAATTTATAGTTAATAAGCATTTATTTGTTATTTGAAAACCTGTATGGAGATTTAGTTGAACCAGAAATTAACAAAGACAAATTATAAAAATTCACATGATTGTTTCACTTCAATTCTAATGGCTTCTTACATTGTATACTTTAATATTCCAGAATACAGCTGCTACAAGGAACTCGGCTCACTTCAAGCAGCCACTCGACTGACAGGAACTTTAATTTGCACACCTAGGTATGGTTGATGTGTGGTTGATATCTTCATAGTGTATATTGGTTAGAACGTCACACAAACTGTTTATCTCCCTTGTTGTATATCATGGAGTACTAAAGGAGGGAGGGAGGGAATTTGGCTTAATGTCACACTCAAGTTTGTTTCACTCATATGGTGACAGTCAGTTTGGTTGGTGGAGGAAGCCGGAGTACCCGGAGAGAACCACCGCCCTTCGGCAAGTAACTGACAAACTTTCACACATGGACCAGCTGGGCTCGAACCCGTGCCGGTTCAGCGGTGTGAGGCTAGCGGTCACCAGCGAAGCGCCTTAGACCACTCGGCCACCGAGGGCCCCTTGGAGTACTAAAGAAAGGATAATAAACATCTTTACCAATCTTTTGTAAATCGTACGGATGTGTTTCATTCTTTACCCTTTATGGTAGTCAACCTATTCAATCATCCGGAGTCTATTAAAAAAAAGGAAATGGATTGCATGTCAATACGGAACCATAAAAACAATTGATCAGGTTTTAATTATATGCATGTATTTCTCGCAACAGGCCAAGAAGTCCGCAATTTGTGCTAGCGGTTATATAAACTACACGTTTCTTGTTAAGAACCACCAGGTTTATTGTAAATATTTTATGATATACTGTTTTGTCTCACTCCCAGTGCTTTCTCTAAATAAAACGTTCTGTGCTCAGTTATATATTTGTGTCTTCTTTTCCGGTAAAGTAAATATCTCGTGGCTACATACCTTTCATTACACGAATTTGCTACGATACTAATAAGGTACTTCAACAGCACTTCAGAAGAGCATATGAAAGGTATCCTTCTGTAGAAGAGTGGATGAAGTGCCTTGCCATATAAGGACATTGAAGTGCCACATATATTCTAATTAGGTACTTCAAGAGCACTTCAGAAGTGCCTTTGAAGGTTACCCTTCTGTGTAAGGGTGGATGAAGTGCCTTTGCAGTACCTTATTAACATATTTGAGGCACTCTTCAAAAGTACTTCCAAGTGACTTCATTGTGACTTCAATGCCCTTATATGGCATTGCCACAAAACAATACCCACACTGCAAGCACACTTCTGAATCTGAGCGTTGCACTTCAAGGTTAAAATATGGTCACACTTTAATGTTACTTCAAAGTTACTTCAAAGAAACTTCTGGACAGTAAGGGTAATGGTAAGGTCTCATAATATAACGGGAACAAAGAAGAGTGTATCTGCACAGTGACCCCCTTATTTCAGCTGACCAGTAACTGGGCAACTAACCTGGGATATTATATTGAACTGATGATAACTGGCATATTTTCAAGTAATATTTACCAAAACGTACATTATTCTAAGCACAATCGGATTTTCTTAAATATTTGAAAAATATAGTTCCTATCTATAAAATGTGCTGAGGAGATCGGAGGTGGGGGAGGGAGGGGAGCAGCCTATACGGGCCTGATGTGGCGCACTCTGTTTTTACCCTCCATGGCATGTTTTTATAAAACCTAAATACAAGCAGAAATCATCAACTCTCTGTGAAAATCTCGAATTTGAATCACCCTATACTGCAGCTCATACACATCGCCCTCTTACACATATGTCCAGGGTCGACCACAGATCGATGCCCTGGCGAGTTTAGTATCTATTACCAGTTCGGAGCTTGTATGTGCGACTCAATAATTTCAACCAACCAGACGTGCCTACTGCTTTAATCCTCGGAACCCTGACAATCGAAAATCAATCAGCAAATGTAATCGGCGACTGAGAAATAGCCATCGAGCGCGCTGGAGCGCGCAAAAAAGAAGCTTTTGTCACGGAGTTCAGACAAACTCGGCCTGACGTCCGCTGGCAGAACAATAACCATGCTTCACTGTCGATATTTGAGTGGACTGGGTTCGCGCAGATGACCTTAAGAGGATGACTAACCGTAGTTTCTGTTTTCATCCGGCAATTCTCTGACAAGACAAATACAAGCTGGCGGGCAAACAGTTGATCAATGTCCTGTCCTTCGATTAGCGCTAAATGAACTTCCTGCGCTGGTCATTGATGGTTTCATATGGTGTTACACGGGGGATTTCTTTGCATACCAATTACGTCAGATCAGTCGTCGCACATTGTCCTTGGCTGCTTACATGCATATAAATCTAGAATACATAGACGGATAGCTCATCTCCAATATTATATGAAAAATTGCATGTTATCATAACTTTATCTTATGCCGGCTGCACGGTGTGTTTTGAGTGGGTGCCTGGCCATTGTAATGTATATGGAAATGAATTAGCTGACCAGCTTGCAAAAAAGGCTCTGCTTTTAAATGACATCGCCATCCCTATGTAGGACTGAATGTTGATGAGATTTGGATGCCATTGAGGTCCTAGATTATTTGGCAGGACGAATGGCGATATTCTACCACAGGTCGCTTTTATTATGCACTTCAGCTTAGTGTTACTACTGGTAATATATCTCTTTCTAGTCGACGGGCTGAGGTGCTTATTGTCCCCCGCCGCAACGCGGCCGGGGGACTTTAAAATGGTTCTTGCTTCTATGTGTCCGTGGATGTCCGTGCATGTCCGTGCATGTCCGTGCATATCTGTTCGAATGATTATTTCCTAACGCTTTGTTGGATTCATCCGAAAATCGGCATACGCATTCCTTGCGACAAGACGCCAGTTGGTATCGCAGTTCAGCAACATCTGCCTGAAGGTGGCGCCACTGGGTCAAAATGGCTCTTGCTTCTTTGTGTCCGTGGATGTCAGTTACAAGCGATAACTTCCAAACGCTTCCTTGGATTCTTCCGAAATTCGGCATACGCATTCCTTGTGAGAAGACGCGGTTGCGTACTAGATTTCAGTAACATTTG
Organism: Hanleya hanleyi; assembly: GCA_036873755.1. Classification (NCBI taxonomy): domain Eukaryota; kingdom Metazoa; phylum Mollusca; class Polyplacophora; order Lepidopleurida; family Hanleyidae; genus Hanleya; species Hanleya hanleyi. The sequence goes on from JAVTVY010003646.1 coordinate 14,180, forward strand.
CCTGAAGGTGGCACCACTGAGTTTCGCTTCTTCGTGTCCGTTCCAGTTAAAATGGGGTCTTGCTCTCTTTGTGTCTGTGGATGTCTGTTCAAATTCTTCACAGGCGATAACTTCCAAAAGCTTTGTCGGATTCCTTCGAAATTTAGCATATACACTCCTTGTGACCAGACATGGGTTGATATTGCGTTTCAGCAAGATCCACCTGAAGGTGGCGCCACTGGGTCTTGTTCCAATCTTCTGTGCATGTCCGTGGTTTCCATTCAAATTCTTCACAAGCGATAATTTCCAAATGCTTTGTCTAATAATTAGGCATCCCTAAATGCCTAAATGCGTTTGTCATTTGTTCTTCTTTCTTCCGCTTCTCGCTGTTTTCAATTTCATGTCGCTTTAAATGAAGGACACCATTTTCTTAAATTTGCTGTCCAGTCCTTCTATTCCACATCATATGATTTACACGAAAGCTTTTGCAGGAACCATATTTTTTTTCAGAAGTATAATATGAAATAACTGGCGGGGGAATCCCCGCAGTACCGAACCCGTGTTAGTTTTGAATTTTGTGTCGCCTTAAATGAAGGGCATTTCCTTCAATTTTGCTATGAAATCATTCTATTCCACATCATATGATTTACCCTAAAGCTTTTGCATGAACCGTATTATATTGCAGAAGTATAATATGAAATAACTGGGTTTTTTTAATTTCGTGTCATCTTAAATGAAGGACAACATTTTTACCCCTCGGGCAGATTCTGCCCGAGCGGTATTGTCGTTGATTCCGTCGTCTGTCCGTCCGTCCGTCCGTCTGTCCGTCTGTCCGTCTGTCCATCATATCATTGTAAACACATTATCTCAAAAAGTCCTTCACTTACAACAGTGAAACTTCATACAGTTGTTTAATGCAGCTAGTACCAGAAGTACCAGAAGCCTGTTTTTCAGGAGTTATGCCTCTTTATACATGTCTGTCTGTTTTTATCCTTGTAAACACGTTATCTCAAAAAGTCCTTCACTCACAACAGTGAAACTTCATACAGTTGTTTAATGCAGCTAGTACCAGAAGCCTATTCAAAGTCGGTGTAATCGGACGTGTTTTTCAGGAGTTATGCCCCTTTATACATGTCTGTTGGTCCATATCCTTGTAAACACATTATCTCAAAAAGTCCTTCACTCAAAACAATGAAACTTCATACAGTTGTTTAATACAACCAGTACCAGAAGCCTATTAAAAGTCGAAACATTATTCCACAATTGCTCTGGGCCCGGCCCGAGGGGTCGCGATGGCGACAGCCTACTTTCTTCAATTTTGCTATCAAATAATTGTATCTCACATCATATGATTTACCCTAAAGCTTCTGCAGGAACCATTTGTGTCCACAGTGTAACTTACTATATTAATTACAACTGAGTTCCTAAAGTTTGGGTGCACACTGTGCATATGATCAATTTCCTGAATTGAATTGAATTCCACCTTGTGGTTTTTCGGACTGACAGATGATGGCATGCAGTTGTCAGTGTGGTTGTTTCATGTACAGGGAGCTTTCTATGGCTTTCATGTCAGCACACCTACCTCTACCCTCAAGAAGAGCATGTCCCAATCCCCAGGGCGCCGAGCCGCATCCTCTATCTCCCAAACTAGCCCTTGCCCGACCCTCATATATTGTGTTTGAGCACATATATCTCTAATATATCTTGGCAGAAGCTGAAATTTGTGTGTTGTCTGCAATATTGCGATAACTGTAACTCCAAAAGGTTTCAATTTATCAGGCACAGACCCATGTTTTTGTATTTGGTAAATATGTCCCTTGTCTATAGATCTTGCTTGAAATTGTTTTTCGTGCCAATCCGCTTATGGGTGGCGCCACCTCGGGCCAAGTTAAAATTGCTTCTCCAGACAATAACTTTTGAAAACGTTAAGGATTCTTTTCAAATTTGGTGTGGTGGTACCTTGCCTAAGATCTGGCTTGAGGATGTTTTTCATGTTGATAGGGGGACCATCTGAAAGCTAAGTTAAGTGTTTCCAGACAATAACTTTTGAAAACCTGAACCGATTCATTCCAAATTTGGTGTGTAGGTACCTCGCCTCAATTTCTCGTTTGGCAGTGTTTTTCATGCCGATCCTCATATAGCTGGTGCCATCTGGGGACAAATTTAAAATTATGTTTCCGGACAATAACTTTTTAATACTTGAATGAATTCTTTTCAAGTTTGGTATACATGTACCTTACCTGAAGCTTTCACTTGGTATTGTTTTTCTTGTCGATCTGCTCATAGGTGGCGCCACCTGTAGGTCAAGTTAACATTTTCTTATTTCTAAATGGAACTTTCTCTTCGTTTGAAGCGTCCCTCCAGACCCTCGAGTACTTTGCATCAATTTCTGGTCTAAAAATAAATAAATATAAAACAAAGGCAATTTGGATAGGAAGCCGAAAATTTAGTAAAGAAACTTTTCATCACCGATGGAAAGTAAAATGGGAATATGGAGAATTTGAAACTCTAGGCATAAAATTTCCTTTGGACTTAACTAAAATCGTGAAAAAAAACTATGCATCAAAAATAGAAAAAATTAGAGCCATTCTGCAGCAATGGTCGAAAAGGAATTTAACACCTCTTGGTAGAATAACCGTAATAAAGACATTATGCATCTCAATTCTTAACAATTTATTTATCTGTCTCCCATCGCCCAGTAAAGAAGAAATAAATGTAATAGATGGGTTATTCTACAAATTCATTTGGCTAAATGGACCTGATAAAATAAAACGGAAGATTTTAGTGAAAGATTACAATCATGGAGGATTAAAAATGGTTCACACACTAACATTTATCCAAGCACTAAAGTGTACTTGGATACGTAAATTGTTTTCGAAGGACGCTGTTTGGAAACAGATTTTACTTATTACTAATCCTGACATCTTAAAATTAGCAGAATTTGGAAGTGATTATTCTGATCATTTATTAAAAACTACAAAGAACCCGTTCTGGTGTGACACTATAATAGCATGGACTAGACTTAGGAAACAGGTTAAACCACAGACAGTACACGAGATTTTGACAAGTTGCATGGTACAACAATGATATAAAAGTGGGAGGAAAGTCCATCTATTATAAAAATTGGTACGAAAGGGGAATTAAATTGTCGATGAGCAAGGTACCATCCTCTCACTAGAAAGTATAACAAGGGTTTATGATATTAAATCAAATATGCTAGATTACTTCAGTATAGTATCCGCAGTAAAACAGCACTTGAATCATTTGAAAGTTGAAACAGTAATAATTTACAAATTACAAAGACCCATTTTACCATATTCCCTCGCTTCTATTTTCAAACAGGAAAAGGGTTGTAAAAACTTGTATAAATGCCTAATAGTAAATAATATCCAACCAGTTTCCCAAACAAAATGGAATGTAATATATAAAATTGATACGGAGGAATGGAATCTGATTTACTCTCTCCCATTTTGGATAACAAAATCGTCAACTTTGCAATGGCTACAATATAGAATAGTTCACAGAATTATAGCCACGAATTATCTGTTAACACAAATTGACGTGGCAAACAGCGACTTATGTACCTTCTGCATGTCGTCAAGGGAAACAATCAGTCACCTTTTCTGGGAATGTCATATCACATATTCCCTGTGGGAAAATATCGAACAGTGGATAAAAGCAGTAGCAAAAATTAACATTAAATTTTTGGACTCGCAGACAGTGAAAATACAAAAATTCTAAACATTATAATTTTAGTTACAAAGTATTATATCTACAAGTCAAGGCTGAATAAAAGTAAGCCACATATATTAGGTGCACAAAAATTTATTAGTAAACAGTTCTTGTTGGAGAAGTGTATTGCTACAAAAAATGGAACGCTCGACCATTTCGCCAGTTTATGGGGATATTGGTACGATATTTTCTCACAGGAGAATTATAATTAGTTTAAATTTGAAAATGTCGATATGGGATCTGCCTACGAAGATACAGCAACATTAAGCCGCATGTGCGACCATTGACGTAAACGAGTGTGGGTGTGTTTTGTGAGTGTTTGTCTGAAAGCCGCGTTTCTTTTGTTTTTCTCTTTTTCTTTTGTTTGTTTTTTGTCAATTTTAAAATGTGTTAATTATTTCCTGCAGTCTTTATATCATTTATATTATGTATTTCCTGTCTTGTGTATCAAATATGAATTATGTGATATGGGAGAATAAAAAAATAAAAAAAAGTTAACATTTTCTATTTCCAATGTCAAGGGATGTTGCATCAAGATCTCGGTTGGGATTATTTTTTATGCCTATCTGCCTACACATGGCGCTACCTGAGGGCCAAGGTAAAATTGCATTTCCGGACAGTAACTGTTGGACCTTAATGGATTCTTTTAAATTTGGTATGTGGGTACCTCCCTCAAGACATCTTATGGAGCCATGTTAATGATGTTTTTCCTAAGTTTTACGTTTTTACTTTCTTCAGAAATAATGAATATTTCCTTTACTAAAGATAGATACAAATGCATGCCTCCAATCGTATTCGATCGACTGTATCTAGTTTCTTCAATGTTTGGCATATGCATTCCTTGTGACAAGATGTTGATTGGTATTGCGTTTCAGAAAGATCTGCCTGTAGGTGGTGCCACTAGGGTTCTTTCCGTTCTTTTGTGCTGCAAGCAATAACTTTGAAACGCTTTGAAATGTTGCTCGAAATTTGGTTTCCGGGCAATAACTTGAGAACTGCTCACCAAATTCTTCCCAAATTAGGCATGCATATACACTGTACCTTGCCATGGGATGTTGCTTGGGATTGCGTTATCCACTTCTGCTGAGAAAGTGACGCCACCTGATGACAAAATCTGAAATTTGTTTTTGGCCAATAACTTGAGAACTGCATGCTCATCGGATTCTTCTCAAATTTAGCATGCATGTACCATGCCAGGAGATGTTGCATGGGATTGCCTTTCACTCACTTGCACTTACAGGCGGCGCCCCCTGGTGGCAAAATCCCAAATTTGTCTCCGGGTAATACCATGACCTAAGATGTCGCTTGAGATTGTATTTCGCCCACTTGCGCTTATAGATGGCACCACCAGGTGTTAAAATCAAAATTTGTTTTCAGCCATTAACTTGAGAACTGCTCATCGGAATCTCCTCAAACTTGAGATGTTGCCAGGAGATGTTGCGTGGGATTGCCTTTCGCTCACTTTAACTCACAGGTGGTGCCACCTGGTGGCGAAATACCAGATTTGTTTCCGGGTAATAACTTGAGAACCTCTCGTCAGATTCTTCTTAAATCTGGTATGAATAGATCATGACCTATGATGTCGCTTGAGATTGCGTTTCGCCCACTTGTGCTTACAGGTAACACCACCTCGTGTCAAATCTAAATTTGATTTCGCTCATCAGATTTTTCTCCAATTTGGTATGCAGATACCATGCCATGATATGTCCCTTGGGATTGTATTTTACCTGCTTCTGCATACTGGTGGCAACACCTGGTGGAAAAATCTGAAATCTAAATTTGGTTTACGGGAAATAACTGCTTTCAGATTCTTCCCAAAGTTCGTATGCTGATACAACATGTCATGAGATGATCCTTGGGATTGCATTTCGCCCACTTGCACCTACAGGTGGCGACACCTGGTGGCAAATTTAAAATTTGGTTTCCAGACAATAGGTTGAGGATACAATCAGCTTCTCGTCAAATTTGGTTTGCAGATAATATGCCTTGAGATATCACTTGGGGTCGCTTCTCGGTTACATAATTCCATGCTTCACTGCATGGAAACTATATTACAGAAGCAAAAAAATGTTCAGTCAACCGTTTTGAGTTGATTTTAAAACTTGGGAAGGCAGAAAGACCCTTCCGCATCCAACGCCTATGAAGTAGCAGATGCCTCCCTCATGTACATCCCCCGAGACCAACAATGTTAAAAAATATTGCTGCCATTTCGGCGGGGGACTTGGCATCCTCTGGCTGCTTGTTTTCAGATTATTATCTGGTAATGACGTGCAGGCGGCATACTAATGAACCCCAAAGATTATTTAATGAACTTTTACTTTTTGGTGTATTTAATCAAACGTTTGAGCATATTCTTAACCCAGAACGAAAAAGAGATAAAGTTTTGAAGGCAGTTGCTAATTATATGATACGCACTCGCCGATTTAGGTAATAACAACATTTTCAGAACGTAACGGTACTTGATATGTTTATGTATATATATATGGTATACTTATTTGTATTGTGTATATTATATTGGCCTTTTTAATGAGTTTTTAACTTTTTATTAAATTGGGTCGTTGTGAGATTTGTACTTGCTGCTGATATTTATGTACCATCCCTCTTATAAATATTCTAACCTACCTCGCCAGCTAATAATACTATCTGTGGAAGCTCTCTTGCTTCATACTTCAACATCTTAAACAGATATTCAACACTATTCTATTTATATAAACCTGAAAAATGAAAAGTTTTTTTTAAAAGCAAACTCAATGTATAGCTGTTGGCGTACATTCAAATTTAAAATTGATTGAAATTGACTGATAGGTCATCTCGCCAAAATATTTTCCTCGGTCTGAATCTTTTGAATAATAGATCCATTTTTTGTCTGGATCGTCACCGCGTAGCGGTGTCGACCAGACTATGCTGCCACTCACGAAATTTATGCAAATGTGTACGTGCACTATAATGTGATGACCCTGGGTTAACCTGTATCACTCCGCCAGTGATTTTCACTGGGTTGAGTCTTATATCAGGGTATTAACCAGAAAATGAAGAAAAAAACAGTCGTAATCGTTTCATGTGAACTAGAAATAAAACGAAATCTGAATTTGAGTGTATTTCATATTCATTTCTTCGCCCAGGGATTGCTTGAATCCGTGGACTATTTTTTTGGTCTGCATTGTCTGGTTCCGCCGACCTGGTAATGTGGTGGAAAGCTGGCAAGACGGTACATCTTCGGAAAATTTATGACCTATTCCAAGGTTCTTAGCGTGACATGTTCATGATCAGGTCAGGGGATTTGCAGCATTTCTGTTCTTCATTCAATACATAGTACTGTTCATACGCCCTATGATATGTACTTTTGTTGCTAACTTTATGCAAGTTTTGTTGTTAAAAAAATAAAACTGAACGTACTTGTAGGCCTACTCGTTTGAAGCAGCAGACATTATAAATTTAGTTGACCTAGATTCTGCATTGAAGATCAACCATTGAAACGCGGAAAACAACGAATTACGTCAATTATACAGTATTTTCGCCTTCATGTTGTCTGATCGTACTAGTCTTGTTTATCTGATGATGCTAAATAATAATGATCTTGTGAACTTTGGGATAGGCCTAGGTCATAAATTTTCTGAAGATGTACCATTTTGCGGAAAGCTGCTGCCTCGTGGTGTTTGTTCAATTCGTCTGCGGTGTTTCCGTCATTGGAAAGGATATTTGGAAAGAGCTGCGTGAGTTTGTGGTAAGTTCTCAAGATTACTTATATATGCCTGGTGTTTATAGTTCGTAATTTGTTTGTTGACAACGATAGCGTTGGAGAGACAATTTGTGCGAAAATTCATGTTGTTGTTGCTGCACGATCAATGCGTACATAATTTAGTTTGAAAAAGTTTGACACCAGCAACAACAAAACTTTTCGAAGGCGGAAACAACATAATTTGGCAGGTAATCTGGCTTTGTGTTAACAAATAATGATTAGGGTACGGCGTACACCTTAAGCTAAATGATATTAAGTGGATCCTGATTGTTTGCAGAAAATTTATAACTTGAGTTGAAAACGCATGGTCTGGGTAAATGTTAACAACAACAACGCTCGCATTATATTAAATGCCCTTGTATTAACACCTACTGGTACCGTACGGTAATTCAAAATAATTATACCCTGCTTCATCAATTGTCTTGATTCGTCTGTATTAATTTAGTAATAGTTCTGTCGATTAATTTTATAGGTCAATTTTTAACAGAGTTTTTTTTTCTAGTACTGTATAATACTGTATCACCATCATATAATAACCCTAATTTGGAAACCTGGGAGTGACACATTTTACACATTTGCAAATTATGAAACACTTGGATTCGAACATACTTGAGAGTTGAACTTAATTGAGAGTTGACAAAGCCTACTTATTAAAGATTTGGGAGGTGAACGTAATTGAACTTTTATTCAAGACTTTGGAGTTAAACGTACTTGGAGTTGAACATACAAATACTTGGTGGTGAGCATACTTGGAGTTGAACATAATTATTGGAGACATTGGAGTTGAACATACTTGGAGTTGAACATACTTGGAGCTGAACATACTTGGAGTTGAACATACATACTTGGAGTTGAACACACTTGGAGCCAAACATACTTGGAGTTGAACATACTACCAGGCGGTGAGCGTACTTGAAGTTGAACGTACGTTTTAAGACTTTGGAGGTGAATGTACTTGGAGTTCCACTGTTTTACATACTTCAAGCTGAACATATTTCAATCTGAACATATTTTATTCCAGACTTTGAGCTGAACTTACTGATTGAACGGACTGGGACCGCTTATACCGGTGCTAGGGGCCGTGTGGTCATATCATCCAAGTTGCCACATGAACAGGTACAATAAAAGCGTACCTGAGATACAACACATATCACGAATTGTTAGATTCTTGGTATGTGCTTTAGAATAGGTTAACCAGAGGACTATTCTGTGAAGTCATGTGACGCAGTCAGTATGTCGGCACCTCTTCCCACTTCCCTTATATGTGTTGTAATATGTGTTATTGAATATACTTTGAAACAAGTTACCAGTTGATACTAGTGGTTCTCTATTTGACATAGAAGCATATTTCTGCATCAATTTTTAGTACCACAATGGGGATTTCTTTAGATCAATACAGGCAAAGAATCGGCATTCATTGCACAAATCTTAAAGTCAGACAATCTAAGTTAGCAGCCCTTATGTTACCAATAATCTATGCGTTTTTGCATCAATGGATTACAAAAGTGATATCAAATTACAGATTTTACAGTGAAGATGAAGCATCCCGGTCTAGATGTTCATATTTTGCAAGCTTCTGGATCATGCAATTAATTGTCTGTAGATACTATTTGCCTGGTCTTATAAAGATGGCAAATGATGTAGAAACAAATCCTGGCCCTTCTCCACAAGCTATGCAAGCTCTACATCCTTTTAGCATCACAAATATCGTTCATGGTTCCTTTCACCAAGGAGCTCCCATATTTTCAGCTATGTCCCGAGGTAAACAGTGTATGGCGAACTGTATTTGCTTTCACGCTTTTACAGTGATGAATAATTACGTAACTCCATCGACACAACAAACTTTGGATAATATATTATTTTGTGGAGATGAATTGTATAAGCATATTAGGAAACAGAGTAATACCACAAATGACTATCTTGTATTCCAAGATCTGCCCAAATATTTCATTCTCAATGGTCAATATTTCTCTTCTAGATTGCTTAGAACCTACTCGGGCAGTTTTTATGACAGTTGCTCAGATAATGTTAATATTTTTGATTTGCAAGCAGCGATCAGCTGTAGTTCCTCAAAGAACACTCCACTTAGTATATTTGTTTTTAAGGGCATGGCAGTTGCAATTCTCTTTGACAATAAAAAGTTTCATGTCTTTGATTCACATAGTAGGGGCCCACAAGGTTTGAGCTCAGCACAAGGAACGTCAACCCTAGTGACCCTTTCTTCTGCTGCAGATTTAACAAAATTTCTTAGACAGTTGCTTGCATCACTTTCTTCTTGTGTCGATGACACTCAGTTTGACTTGCATTCTTTTATGTTACGCATTGTTAGTTCTGGTGCAACAAGAAGAAGCACATCACCTGTAATGAACATCACCTTCTTAGATAAGATAACACACAGTTCGTCTCGCACTCAAATAGCCCATAGTTCTAAACTTGTAGCTCTTGTTGTCTGGATCGCCACCGCGTAGCGGTGTCGACCAGACTATGCTGCCACTCACGAAATTTATGCAAATGTGATGCGATGACCCTGGGTTAACCTGGGTTAACCTGGGTCACTGTGTTGAGTCTTATATCAGGGTATTAACCAGAAAAATGAAGAAAAAAACAATCGTAATCGTTTCATGTGAACTAGAAATAAAACGAAATCTGAATTTGAGTGTATTTCATATTCATTTCTTCACCCAGGGATTGCTTAAATCCGTGGACTATTTTTTTGTTCTTTGGTTCTGGGCAATCGGCTCAAACCCGGTTCTCAGCGCCCAGCAGGCGATAACTCATGCCAGCACTGCGCTGTCACCGTAGACTGTTGTAAATGTAAATTGATGACCTGGTAATATAGTAAGCTGCCCACCTCGTGTTTGCCGTCTGTGCGCTTTTTGCATCTGTCTGAGTTTGCGGTAAGTCAGATTACTTATAATATATATGCCTGATGTTTATAGTTTGTAATTTGTTTGTTGACAACGATAGCGTTGGAGAGACAATTTGTGCGAAAATCCCTGTCAATGTTGCTGTACGATCATACGTTGCAAATCTTGTTCCGACTGTCGCACTTGACAGGTTCAGGTTCTGGGATTATGAAGTCACCAGTTTTCAACACTCGTACGTTCTTTCCCGTGAAGTCGGCGTTCGTTACTATTTTAATGTGTACGCATACTGCATGGAATATATTTCCAGAGGAGATATGTGTCGAAGCAACAACAATAGTATTTACATTTTTCTCGTCTTGTGAACTTGACCGGATCCTGTCCACTGCAAATTTATGTATTCCGGGGGACTCTGCTCTCCGAATATAATTTAGTTTCAAAAAGTTTGAACAACAACACAACTTTTCGAAAGTGGAAACAACAAAATTTATTTGTCAGGTACCGCTTTCGAAAAGTTTTGTTGTTGGTGGTGTTCAAACTTTTTCAAACTAAATTATATACCCAATGATCGTACAGCAACAACAACAGGAATTTTCGCACGTTGTCAACAAACAAATTTACTATACACAAACTCCTGCAGCTCTTGCAAATTCTGTGCTACGCAAATAAAAACACATTAATAAAACTATCCAGTCTCCTCGCATATTTGTCGCTTTGTCACAATAAAATTGCATGAATTATGAAAATCTGCTCGCAAAAACTGGTAGAAGGCATTGACGCAGACAATCCACTTTTAACCATATCACTGTAGATAGTTTCTTGCTACCATGAAGACCTAGCATATTTCTAAATGAACCGCCTTCACAAGTTCACTTCCTTGAAGACTAAATTGTGTTCCAGTTGTGATTTCCCAAACAGACTCGTCCACAAATTGGAGAAAATCTCCACATTTATCCATACATCTGCTATCGACTGAAACATGCCAGCTGAAACGTTTTGAAACTTTAAATCCATTATTGGCGATCCAGACATCAGTACTTTGAGTACTTTCATCTCTCTTTGATAGTGAAATTAATGTCAAGTTTTATGCTCGACTCGACCTCTGCGATTGATATGTCGTCAAATTTAGGAGAATCGACTTCGGTGAGGAATTGATGTATATATGCTGCTCATATATATGTCTGTTCCTATGGCGCCCGTTTATCTTCGATCTTCGAATGTGTGACATCATCGGACATTCGCAACGTCTCGAGGATATTCAACGGAATATAGTCCCCCCAACGACATGGACTCCATATTGTGTTTATGTGGTGTTGACGACATAAAGTCATGGATTCCATATTGTCATCATGCTGAGGTGACGTCATAAGGACATGGATTCCATATTGTCATCATGCTGTGGTGACGACATAAGGACATGGATTCCATATTGTCCTCATGCTGTGGTGACGACATAAAGACATGGATTCCATATTGGCATCATGCTGAGGTGACGTCATAAGAACATGAATTCCATATTGTCATCATGCTGTGGTGACGACATAAGGGCATGGATTCCATATTGTCATCATGCTGTGGTGGGGAGTAGTAAAGAATACGAGTCATGTACAGCCATAGTATACCCGTGTGTGGAATGAGTCATGAATGAAATTTTCCTCAAATCCTCACAATTGCAACCGTTTATCCTCCCCGAATGTTTCTTTACTACTCCCAATACTGAATAGTTGGAAAACGGTTGCAATTCTGAGGATTTGAGGAAAATTTCATTCATGACTCATTCCACACTCACGGGTTACTATGGCTCCTATTCTTTACTACTCTCAATGACTTTCAGGATATAAAGTGTATGTATCCGCGTGAGTGATTCGGCTTTTCCGATGTACAATGTACCGCATCTGGCGATTTCCACGACATCTCTTTGTAGACTGTGGGACTGACAGGCCGGTGCAATATTATAGGCTAATAATCCCTTGGAAGACTCCTGCTCGGAAAGTCCAAATAACCCTGAAACCTCATGACGTTTCATCTTCACTATAATCCCATTGTACCATGTGCATCCGTGCTAACCAAGTGATAGGCAAGAGTCAAAAGAACACAACTATGAAGATATAACGGGGAACAGCTATTCATTACCAGTGGCTATGCGTCATTGGTACGAGGGAGCATGTGTAGGGCGGTGTGGGGAAAAGGGTTGCATGGCACACTCTGTATGACCAGTGCCCATTGTACTACGATGGAGTGCCCAATCCAACCAACCAACCAACAACTCGATTACCCTGTCAATGGTATCGCTCATGTAACGTACGACATTGCCAACACAGGATCAATCAGTTAAATAGCACGTAGGGGAGTCCTCTATGTAACAGACACACCAAATTAAATAATTTAAACAAATATTTTTAATAATGAAAAAAAAAGTCATTTAGTTGACATGGATGCACAATGCAAAGGGAATTGAAAAGGGGGAAAACGTAATCAGATTATACTGAAGGTTATGATAATCGGATTCACGGGTTGACAGGTTAAATCGTTCGGTGAGAAAACTGAACCAATAGTGCATGTAACGCGACATTAATTTACTATCAACCTAAAACATCATATCTTCATACACAAGACGATTTCTCCGTTCACTCTCCGAATTAACCATATATCGGCCCGCTGGTTCTGTTCAGAAGAATTTATGAATACACAAGAAACGTCATTAACATCGAAACCATCTGAATTTCGAATGTGTCGTACGAGTGGGTTATTGATTGCCTGTATTATGTGTCTGGCCACTCCCACCACCCTATTAGGAGGAATGACATAACTATACTGAGAGAATACGTCACCCTAGCCACAGTCTTTCCATAGGTTCTGATTGGCGCGTCTCTGGTGTGTGGACATCTTCACATTTCAAGTTAAACACTACACTAACGTTCCGTCATTTACCTTGACCTATTGAATGGGGTAAATTGTTCAAGCCATAAACGCACGTAATGTCATATAGCCAATCCAGATATGAGTTTGCCAGCACTGTGCAGCGAGGATTTTCTGTGGTGTCTGTGTGATTTCCAAATATGGCAAGTAGTGATTGTATTGATTTTCAAATTGGAAATGTTGATATCCTTCGAATAGCCAATAAAATTTGAATTTTGAATTTTGAAGAGGTGATTCAGTCGCATTTCTCCAGATATGGACCACGGAATATTAATAGATCTATGACATCACCACACCGTATTCTGATCAGAAAAGTGAGTGAGTGAGTAGTAGGGTTTAGCGTCGTTTTCAACCTTGTTTCAGCTATATCACGACGGTGCCTACACGTGCAGAACACGAGAGTGCTCACAGTTCCTATTATCCTGAACACTGATCAGCCCAGCCAGTACAGCACCCGGTCACCCATCCAAGTATTGACCGAGCTTAACGTTGCTTAACTTCGGTGATCTGAGGAGAACCGGTATGCCCAACGCTATAAGTTCAGCCAAAGCAGCACGTGGTCGAGTACTTGAGTACGCGAAGATGGTGTGTAGATGAAATTTACACATCGGATTTGCAATGCTTTAGGTGATCCGATCTATCAAGCCTGCTTCGAAGTGTGAATGGAGAAATCGGCTTGTGTATGAAGATGAAATACCGGTGACGCCGGAGACCATTGGAGGACAACATTTCACAGTCGCACATTACGAGAACCTATAGCAAAGCAACAGGGCGCACGTGAGACCAGTTCTTTTCGGGAATCTCAGAACGGACAGACATGCCCGCTAAGCTAGCCAACAAGGGCAAAGGTTCCAGCTCCCGTTCCTCATCGGGAATATCTGCCGATAAAAAACGGAAGAAGAGAAGGAAAGAAAGTTATGCCATTTACATTTACAAGGTGTTGAAGCAAGTGCATCCAGATACAGGAGTATCCAGTAAGGCTATGTCTATCATGAACAGTTTTGTCAACGACATATTTGATCGTATTGCCGCAGAGGCGTCCCGTTTGGCTCACTACAACAAACGGACGACTATAACCAGTCGGGAGATCCAGACGGCTGTTCGACTGCTTCTGCCCGGAGAACTCGCCAAACACGCGGTCAGCGAAGGAACCAAGGCTGTTACTAAATATACGGGATCGAGATAGATGGTCAATCATCCGGTCTGAGTGGTGCTAGAAATTCACTAACTTTTATTCCTCACGATTTTTAGATCGTGTTCTTGTCGTTTCCAAATCAGGATGTACATTTACTTCGAATGTGTTTCTGGAATTCTCAAAATAACTGCTTTTGCGGAATTACGGATATCAGCATTGCTTTTCAAATCGCGATATGGTATTCCCAACGCCAATCTTTGAGCTGAATTTTCCCCTTCTGGAATTATTCCTTTCCACGTGTTCCGTAGGATTACCACATTTGTCATTCCTGTATGCCGATTGTCCTTCCCAGCTAACAACACAAGACACTTTCTTATTGCTAGTTACAACTATTATCCTGCCTTGCCAGTGTTAATAACCATGATGACTGGCCAGCCCTGATGTTCATATTGTGACACTCACAGAAACCCACACTGGATCCTGTGGCGTTCTTACTTGTGTAGAACATGAGATTTCTTGTCCTGTTCCAGCAAAGCACACTTTTTTTGAGGCTGGAATAGACATCATCCTACTGAACCTATGGATACATCGCATTTCAGGGAGGACTGTCGAGAAAAGAACTTTACGCAGATAATGGTTTGATCTGGATTACCCCCAAAAGTGTGAGAATTACGATTATTCCAGAACCTTTTCTTCTGGTCAGTACCGCCATGTGATGTGTCAATACCGCCGTTTGACCTGACCGTGTGATGTTTACATATACGATGTATATTGGACAGACAATTTTGTGATTGTGGATGACATACTGTGGTTGAAAACTGATTCACATTAAAATTATTTTTCGTTCGCCATACATTGTATAATCTCCTTGTACTCTCTTACTTGACATGATTTCAAAGATCAGTCCGTCAACTAATCAGCAATTTATTCGAGTTTTATGCTGAACTCGCGGCTGTTCCGTATGAACACGTACTGCAGTTACTTCATGTGTTTATGTTGAAATTTCTCGCATTTTTCACGGTATAATTATTAAAGTGTAGACACCAATATATAAACGCCGGTATTTTGGGGTCTAATTAGCTTCATTTACCATTGTCTATATCCCCCCCCCCACGTGACCCCTTCACATTTCTGTGCGTGACCACATGTTTCACAGTGTCTCTACAACATAATCCTACTCTTCCAATCTGGTGTAGCCAAATAATTTTGGACACGTACGTGACCACATTCGCCGGTACTCATGTACGTTATAACGTGTTCCCCAGTGTCTCTACAACCCAATTCTACTCTTCCAGGCTGGTCTGGCCACATTAGCACGAACACGTTCGTAACCACATATAGTCCTTCAACAGAGGGTAGGCAAAAATAAGTGACTCGGGATTGTTGTTGTTTCTCGGGACATAACCATTCGGACTCCCGAGCGGAAATCTACGAAGGGGACTGATTCTACGCTCGGGGGACAACATGAATTTCCTATGATTCTCCAGATGTGACATGGCTCCGAAGCCCAATCACTCTCGCGGAAGCCTTATTCCCCGACCAGCAAATATTTCCCTGCGAGTCTCTGATTTACGTCAGATATTCTAAAAACTGTTTATTCTTTTCATTCGAGCACGTTTCAATAGAAAACCATCAGTTTAATTGGTACACACGCCACGTATTGGCAAGATATAATTCCCGTGACGTCACTGACAGACCGAAACACGCAAAATGGTACATCTTCAG
Source organism: Hanleya hanleyi (assembly GCA_036873755.1). Lineage (NCBI taxonomy): Eukaryota > Metazoa > Mollusca > Polyplacophora > Lepidopleurida > Hanleyidae > Hanleya > Hanleya hanleyi. Next base: position 30,273 of record JAVTVY010003646.1, read on the forward strand.
AAAATTTATGACCTAACCCAAAGATCACAAGATCTTTATTGTTTAGCATCATCAGATAAACCATAATAGTACGATCAGACAACATGCAGGCGAAAACACGGTATAATTGACGTAATTTGTTGTTTTCCGCGTTTCAGTGGTTGATCTTCAACGCAGAATCTAGATCAACTAAATTTATGTCTGCTGCTTCAAACGAGTAGGCCATAAATAAAGTTCAACGTTCAGTTTTATTTTTTTAACAACAAAACTTGCATAATGATAGCAACAAAAGTACATATCATAGGGCGTGTGAACAGTACTATTTAGTGAATGAAGAACAGAAATGTTGCAAATGCCTTGCCCTCATCAAGTACATGTCACGCTGAGAACCTGGGATTTAGGTCATAAATTGTCCGAAGATGTACCGTCTTGCCCGAAACACACGTGACCACGCTCTAGTCCAATATGGCGTCAATGGCCTTCGAGGGACATCTCAAACCGGAGATCCCCGAGAAGTTGCGAATGGGGACATAACATAACGTCCTTCCCGATCGACTGCTTCGCCATGTTTCTTTTGGTTCCTTTGCGTAGTCGTGAAAGGTTTACCCAAGATGCAAACCGCACACGTGTTCGGCAAGAAATACGTGCAGCAATTGCCACCAAAAAGGAATATTTTAAAGTATGTGTGTGTCAAAAGCATGTTATGGGACTTAGAGCGGACATGATATTCCGCGTATTTCTTGCCGTTCACGTGTGCGGTTTGCATTTGGGTAAACCTTTCGCGCTTGCGCAAAGGAACCAAAACAAACATGGCGAAGCAATCGATCAGGTAGGACGTTATGTTATGTCCCGAGAAACAACAATCCCGAGTCACTTATTTTTTCCTACCCTCTGTGCTTTCGTGAGGAGTTTGTGTGTACTTTAATGAAGTTGATGGTATAAGGTACGTCCATTTACATATGTGAAGTGAAGTTGATGGTATAAAGGTACGTCGAATTTGAGTCGAATTACAAAAAATTGGATGTTGTTGTAGGTCGCGCGTTCACCACGTGATCACGTACTCAAAGACTAGTAACCACATACTCTTGAACGTGAACACACGTTTCCCGCTATCTCCACAACATAATCCTACTCCGTGGTGTGACCATATTTGCTTGAACACGTACACGATCACATACCACTGGTGCATGGTCACATATAGTGCAGTACCAGTAGACCTAGCCACATATATGCGACACGTGTATATAGCATGAGTGAGTCGCACAGTGGTATTGGAAATTTTTGATATAGCGTCGATTTTCATGGCCAGAATGCTGTAACGATACATTCAATAAACTGTAAACGTACCTAACATACTTATAATGACCGCGTACACATCCTTGTAATAGTCTGGCAACATGAAGATATGGATATTTCTTGGAGAATTCGCACTGCTGTCGCTGCTGAAATAGTACAAGATGAATCAGTCTCGAGTGCTACCTACATGACCTAGCGGAAAGCCCTCCCCTGTCCTCTGAGGTATGTTCTTCTCACAATGTTGATCTTACTCCTCGCCATTGCAGCAGCGACAACAATCCAAGAAATATCCCTTTTCTCGTGTTGCCGGTGTGTACGCCGTCAAAAGTATGTCGGCTACGTTTGGAAAGTGTAAATCGCCAGAAGTGGCAAGCAGAAAGCCACAAATTGTAATGGGCATGCGAAAGATTTTTTTCTATTCATTGCTTGTACTGCGAGCCAGTGTCTGCGCTTGATATAGTTTGATTGATGATGTGCAGACAATTATGTTGTTCTGTATTTTTTATTATCGAATTTACATCCAGAAACCGTCATTGAACGAATCCGTGATCTCGCCAGGTCGGGCTGAACTGGCAAGTCTCTGATTCAGGGGAGACTACTATTTTGACTTCGCCATCGTGAGGGGAAAAACTCTTGTATGGCAGTCTAACAGTTCCATATTTTGGTTTATGAACTGTGATTTCTGAAGCATGGTCAGTATTATTTCGCAAACGTATGCTCAGGAGATTAACTGAAATAAATCACCTATATTATTCGGGTGATTTCTCGGTATTCTCGGTGTGGCGTAATCTTTGTATTCATGCCTACTTCGAAATCGTCATCTTCAAGAGGAAAAAATCTCGCTATAGCAATAAGCATATCCATAAAAAGGGTATGGCCCAGGAAAGGACTGAGCATCGGCAATGCTACGGGGATAGAGAGTAACTATGAAACTTAGCATGAATTTCATGAAAAACCGGACATCGCTAAAAACATCCCTGTTTCGCATAAAATTCACTCCACATTCTTTCGTAGACCATATATTAGCATGCTGTTTTTCTCTATTAGCTTCCTATGATCTCCTGGGACACGTCAATATTAAACAGCGAATAATCGCGAAATATTTTTCCCGCAATTTTTGAATCTGAAGAACTCGGGAAATTCGAAATTGTCAGGGGAAAAAAGTTGCATTTTACTGAAAACTATACTATTTTGAAACATCTGTAGAAAACATATGCATGTGACGGGAACTGTATACCTTGATAAAAAACAGAGCTCGGAGATTTAATTTTTTAAGTAGAAGTGATAAATTCAGCCTAGGAGTATTTTTTGGGAGAAAATGTTTCATTAATAAAGCTCTTTTACCGAGAAGATTTAAAAAGCTCACTCGTGATTTCGTCGCGATTTTTTGGTGATTCCGTCACGGACTAGATTTAATCCCTGTGATGACCCAATCGCGTTTTTCTCACGAGGAAAGAATCTTATCATCCTTGGGTACTGTATATTAGTAAGAGATGTCATATAAGAATAATCAGATTGAAACAGATCAACACTAGTCAAGGGATATGTCCGTTTCAGATGATTCCGTCACGAAAATTTCGAGGCATGATTTACTGAAAATGCTGGATCATCTAGATTTTTCATGGATCCGTAAACAGATGTCATATAGAATAGCAAACTAAACATAAAACCACATGGGTATGACCACGGAACTTCCGAGTATATGGCTTTGAATAAAAAAAAAATCTTCCCAACGGTGATTCCGTCACGGTGGAATTCATGTTGGCTAACTCTTGTGGTTGTCGAAGGTTTGATAACACCCGAAAGTTGTGCTTTCCAGATTTCAGTCTACAAGGCCGATATGCAATATACAATATACATAGTATTAAAAGCTTGGTATTCCTGAGGATCACTTCCGGTCGACCTTTGATCTGTGATGTAATTTACTTGGCGTTTTGCTCCTTTACGGTTACTCACGCGAACAGTATAATAGACAACTGCGTATTCTCGAAAATGAATGTTCTTGGATGATTGCTATATTTCGATATGGTAGTTTATTATAATCAATGTAATATGAGAGTTGTGATATGTACGATAACTGATCCATGTATGAGAAAAGATATTATTTGTCATATGAACTCTTCAGCGGTGTAGATGTTATCTCTGTGAATTAACTTATGTACCTAACTCACTTCGAGGAACACCTTAACACAAAGGAGTAATGGCGTTTACATAGGAAATACAGCCTTGGCTCTTACGTTAGTGAAATCAAAGATTAATTTCTTCAATACCTCACAAAAATATGCGTTTCATACGAAAAAAAGAAAAAAAATACCCCTTTTATATATAATGAACGCTGACAGTTGAAAGTGACGTGAAACAGTCTTGAGAGGACGTTTGGAATGGGGCTTTCGTCCGTTTTTGGCTTTTTGTTATATATTTTGAATATATCTGAAATGAGACACTTTCAACCAAAATGATATTTCGGTGTGATGTCACGGCAGATATGGTGACATTGAAAATGTTATATTTTTTAGGTTTAGTTTAAGGTGTTATATTTTTGATTTATCCAAACCGAGGCGTGCGAATTTAATACCTGGTGCACCCTGTACCTTATAGCCCGTGGGGCATAGGGTACACCAGGGTGCGGGTGCACCAGGTATGTGTGTGTATGTGTGTGTGTGTGTGTGTGCGCGCATGCGTACGATGACATCACTTCCGAGCAGCGCAGGGGTCAATGGTCACTTCCGGTCACGTGGTCAAAGGTCATTTCCGGTCACGTAACCGGAAGTAATGCATCCTGGGATAGAGTGTACTCCGAGGTCAAAGGCCAACGGTCCTCCAAATCAGCTTTTTCAAAGGTCACTTCCGGTCACGTGACGGGAATTGCACTCAGAGGTCAAAGGACATTCGTCTTCAAAGTCCCCTTTATCGCTCGTTAAGGCGCTGAGACGGGCGTTAAGGCATAAAGAAAGAGCGTTAAGGCGTTGAGACGGGCGTTAAGGCATAAAGAAAGAGCGTTAAGGCGTTGAGACGGGCGTTAAGGCGTAACGACGGGCGTTGACGGGCGTCACTGCATTTTGATGTATTGGACATCCCTCAAATCGTGGTCAAAACAACGAAAGCCACCAAATGACACCCAAGACGACGCGATCGGACCAAGGATGGTCCCTCTCTACCCCAAAGACACCGCCACGCACCCCCAAAATGTCCACTTTACAATTACACCCAACTGCGCATGCGCAGATTGAAGCGACTTGCAAGAAAAACACGCCATTCTGACTCTACCCCACGAGAGCTTCACACTGATACCCCTCACGGTCCATTTGAACCACGGATGGTTCATCTCTACCCCAAACGAACCCCCAAAATGCCTGCTTTCTATACTACGGCCAGACTGCGCATGCGCAGAATAATGAAAACGGACGATACATTATTCTAGTCGGATGCTCCCCTACGAGAGCTTCAAAATAAGGCTTCATACGACCCAATCGGACCACTAGGGGCTCACCTAGCCCCCAAAACGTACACCCCAGCGCTATTTACCCACTACGCATGCGCACAGTGACTTTTTCAAACAATTTCACCGCTTAGCTTCAAGACCCGGCCCATCGTGTTCTACGTGGTGAGACGTGAAAAACAAGATCCCACAACCCATACCGCAATGTCCAGGCGTGAATTGCCCAGTATGGACCTATCCACTGAGCCAGTAGGCCTCTGGGCCTATCCAGAATCTACCCGGTACCTGGACTTTTCCAAAAAAATTCACCGCTTAACTTCGAGACCCCTCCCGTCGTGTTCTACAGCTCGAGACGAGAAAAACAGGACCCCACAACCCATATCGCAAATGTCTAGGAGTAAATTTCCCAGTGGGACCCACATTGTCCACTGAACCAGTATAGGCCTAGATCCAGACCTACCCGGTACCTGGACGGCCCTATATCCAGACCTTCCTGGACGTTTAAAAAAATTTCACCGCTTAGCTCCGAGACCCCTCCCATCGTGTTCTACAGCTCGAGACGAGAAAAACAAGACCCCACAACCCATAGTAGAATCCAAAAGAGAAAAAGGGAAAAATGACCTCTCCTTTACCCCATACAGGCATTCCCCGTATAGATTCACAGTCACTCGGGTCTTATGTAGGGGGATATCACTCTTGCTTGGCCGTCATATCACGGGATGTGACGTCACAGGAAATGACCCGGATGTAACCCAAATGTCACGTGACCGGATGTGACGTCATCCGTGACGTCATCGCCACAAATTTTTGAGCAATTTTAGGCGAGAATAAGGGTTTTATATACTACTGATGATGTTAGTAAAGGAGGTGTTCGGTTTGACCGTATTTTTTTCCTTAGTGTGTTGCGTTTATAAACAGAAAATATAATTTCCTCTCATTTACTTTAAAAGTTATTAGCTTGAGAGAGAAAATACTGAATTTTCATATTCTCAATTTTCACCGAGAAGAGATTTGCCAAAAAAATATTACCAGTATTAGAAAATAAGCATTTGTTTGTTTTTGCAATTTTTGGCGATATTCTTGAAGGGAATTCCCTTCATACATAAAATATGACACCTTTAACCAAAACGAGTCTTACATATCGAAATGCGGTAGGTTTGATCCAAAATGATGCTGAAGAATCGTTTTGGTTAAAGGTGTCATATTTTCATAATATTGAAATATGTCAAAATGCTTGTAATGATCTGAAAGCGTGTAGTTCACCGCCATACGGCACATGATTCCTTGAGTTGAGAATTGTAACAGCTGCTTGGCCGAATGGTTACAGTGTCCGACTACAGATTAAAACAAAACCAACTTTATGGTTCGAATCCCCAAATCCCCGATTTTTTTTTCTTCATTTTTTTCATTTTTCCTTTTTACTCCCATCTTCATTTTTGACTTTAAAGTGCAATAGTGACGTGAAATAAAGGCAGCGAACCCCTACCGCACATAATCCCTTATTTTATTATAATTGAATAGAATTGTACAAACAACTAGACACACAAAGTCAGACCACTTGTTCAGTATTTGAATATTCTGACGATCCAGCAGAGCAAAAAATTAATTGTTACACATATATAATTTCTTTCACATTTATAATTATAGTCTTGGGGTAGCGGAAAGTTGTAACTATGAATTGAAAAGTTATAAAGTTAAACTTGTCTTATATCAAGGCCTTTATTAAGGAAATGGCCCTCAACAAGTGGTGACGCTTGCTTCCCCAAGTGATTATGCATGTGCCAATATGTTGTGTTTTTTTGCAGTTACTGCCTTAATTATTGTTCGCTGAACTTTTGGCAGTGATATTTCAGTTTTCGAGTCGGTTTATATATTAATATAACTGATTATTGTTCGTAAATATCTGAGTCGCTCATGAAAATACTAATGGTAACCGTATGAGAATATGAACCAGAATTTCCCATTAGACTGGCCTCGCCTGTCTGACAAAGAGTTGGGGAATACCTGAGCATTACGTCACAATTTACCGGCCGGCTCGGAGCGAGACAATAGAGCAGCAGAGAGCGACTCGGAAGGGAAAAATATCCATCTAAAGCGAACACCTCCTTTATGAACTTAAACTAATGGTTAAGACGTTCCTGATATGAGGTCAATATCTCGATAACATAGTTCTGTCCTTATTTATGTTGCAACTTCGAAGAAAGACGTTTCTATCGTCTCATGTTATCTGCAAATTCAATGTCGGAGCTGCAGCAGGTCGACAGTAAATCAAGTATACGACCACGGGGTTATTTCGAAAATTCGAAAAAAAGCATAGTGGTGTAGGTACAAAAGGTAACGTTGCTGATGGTAACGTTGTTGATAGTCCGACATGCAGACCCAACCTGATATTTAATCAGAGTTTCAAAGATTCGTGTGCAGACAGGGTTAATAAATGCGCACTTTGCCTTGACATGATTCAAGTAAGATTACTAAATAAGTATATAATAAATGTGATGTTTATTTAATAGATTGGGATTTTGTGGAGACACTGATTGCTAGGAAATTTATAATCTTCACACGGCAAATAGCAACACTGAAAGCAGAGTGACAGTTAAATTAATTTAGAAGGTTTTATGGACGGTTTGATGGGGAAATACTCTATTCGTCACAAAGTGGACCAGAGTAACGCATACAGCGCTAAAGAATAAATCAATTCTCCCCTATTCACACCCAATTATCCTGTTTATGATGGTCATTTATAATGTTAACATGTCAAAGAATAGTTGAAACGATTGACTGTGTACACCTCAACTTGAGAGTAGGTTCAAATAAAACCCGTTTGTTTTCTCACTGTAACATTTTCAAGGACTGCCACATCGACTGGAGTTAAAAGATAGTTGTGAGGACAACCTATTCAGAAATTGTATTTCTCAAAAATCTAAGTAGAATAATGTACTGTTTACACAATGTTAATCTATAGTATCCACTAAAGGTTCCACTAGTTCCATGCCAGAGTATCTAATATATAATAAGATAGGTTGGTTCTGTTTTTATCCATTGACTCGTCCTTCGGTACGCTAAGTGGACTTACTGAGCTGATCACTGGTTTTATGCTGGCGTAAAAGGAGGAATTTCTTTGCCTACCGGCTCTGTTGCGTCAGATAAAAGAAATCCATCTAAGAAAGATGCTCTGTCATCTTGAAGTGGTCTGACACAGAGCTGCACCAATGCTGTCTAGACTCGCTCACCCTATGTATCAGACTTTCCCAGAACAGGATTTGACTTGCTTAAAATGCGCACCCATATCAGAAGTCTTCACTGCCCTTGCGCAATGGGGTGTCTGCTTATTCTCTCCCTCATAATACCCCCGGATAAACGTACATACAATGCCGCGGTCGAATTGGAATAGCTTGGTTTGGGTCAAGATTCGGGACCATTCTACTGTGAAGATGTCTTTTTTTATATTTGAAAGCCACGCTGATTGATCGACTTGGAATCAAAGTGAAGCAACACCGGGGCGAATAATCCTCTGAAAGTTCAATCTCCTTCCAGTTGAAACAAAGCCAAAACCCGCCTCCGACAAGCGAAATATACCAGAGCTTTGTAATGTAGTGGACATGGCTTGCGAAGACTTAATGGTCCTAAACTGTGGGACTCTCTGTTAAATCAAGATATTAACAGACAGTGTCAGTTTTCCAGCTGTCTCCCCTCCAGCGATTGGTCTTTCGATCTGCGCCATTTCAAATCAAGACGAGCATTCTCATTGGATCAGTATATTCATCGGAGCCATCCCAGTGTTCATACACACCCTTACTGTCCAGAAGTGCCACACTTCATGCGAAGTGTGCCTAGAAGTACCTCTGAATAGTACACTGAAAAGGCACTTCAACAACAGAGAAAAATACTGGCACACTTCATAGGTACTTCACTAGAAAAAGGCTGTAG
>JAVTVY010003648.1:0-39813 GCA_036873755.1 Hanleya hanleyi
CTCAACGGTATCCTGGCCTGCCCGACGATGATTAGAATAAACGGTTCAGATGGCACTTTTTGAAATGGAGACTTCTGATTGGACAAGAATACATCTAACGGACAGGAACGAATATGAAACATGCAAATGGTGACCTCTGATTGGATAAGAATCTTCTTGAATTGTAAATATACCCAACGCGGCTCCCCCAGCGTGGGTATGATGTAACATTGGGGAAAATAAACTATATGAAAAAAACTTCTTGTTGTTGTTGTTCTCTCATGTGTCATCCTTGTTGTTGTTGCTGTTGTTGTTCTCTCTCCGGTCTATATCATGGCGTTATGTTAGAGTGTTAAAGTGTAACGACGAGCGTTGACGGGCATCACTGCATTTCGAAGAATTAGTGACAATTCCATGGAATATCAGAGCTTCTGATCTATTTCACCAGGGCGTTGAAGCATTAAGAATGGTGTTGGTGGGCGTTGCTACAAGATGACACCTCACACGGTCCATTTGGACCACGGATGGTCCATCTCTACACCAAATGCCTCCTTTCACTGCCCCAAAATGCTCACTTTCGCTACTACTCCTACTGATGACGTCACCAATGACGTCACAGATGACGCGAACATACCTCAAATCGAGGTCTGCACGTCGAAAACTACAAGATGACACCCCACACGACGCATTCGGACCAAGGATGGCCCATCTCTACCCCAAATACCTTCCTTCACTGCCCCAAAATGCTCACTTTCGCTACTACTCGTACTGATGACGTAACCAATGACGTGACAGATGCTGTGAACAGCCCCCCAAATCGGGGTCTACACCCTGAGAGCTACAAAATGACACCTCCCAGGACGCATTCGGACCAAGGATGGTCCATCTCTACACCAAATACCTTCCTTTCACTGCCCCAAAATACCCACTTTACTTACTACTCGTATTGATGACGTCACCGATCACGTCACAGGTGACGTGAACAGACCTCAAATCGGAGTCTACACCCCGAGAGCTACAAGATGACACCTTCCAGGACGCATTCGCAGCGCGGATGGTCCATGTCGACCCAAAATACCTTCATGTACTGCCCCAAAATGGTCACTTTACTTACTACAACCAACTGCGCATGCGCAGATTAACGCGACTTGCTCTTAAAAACACACCATTCTGACTCTAACCTACACAAGCTTCACTTTGACACCTTCCACGACCTATTCGGACCCATAGCGGTCCATCTCTACCCCAAACACCTTCATGTACTGCCCCGAAATGGCCACTTTACTTAATACAATCAACTGCGCATGCGCAGATTGACGCGACTTGCATTTAAAAACATTGATACCTCACACGACCCATTCGAACCGTGATTAGCCCATCTCTACACCAAATAACATCCTTCACTGCTAAAAAATGCCCACTTTCGCTACAACTTGTACTAATGACGTCACCAATGACGTCACAGATGCTATAAATATCCCTGAAATCAGGGTCTATACTCCGAGAGCTACAACATGATACCCGACACGACGCATTCGCAACGCGGATGGTCCATCTCTACACCAAATACCTTCCTGCACTGCCCCAAAAGGCTCACTTTCGCTAATACTCCTACTGATGACGTCATCGATGACGTCACAGATGCTTCGGGCATGCCTCAATTCGGAATGTACACCCCGAGAGCTACAAAATGACACCTCACACGACGCATTCGGACTTGCAACGATCTTGTGAAGAAGGATTCCATGGTATGATGAAGGTAGTTCTATATTGATATGCACCAGTTTATTTTCAAAAGAGGAAAATAAACGAGTGAAGCTTACGAAATAACTTGGGTGTTTATTATTAGTAGCCTGTTCATTGTGTAACCATATACCCTGAGATTATTAGTCAGAGCAGAAAATTATCTGATCATTCTCACATATCCGACGGCTTAAGAGCTCAGGGGCACGTTTAACCGTTTCTGAAGAGTATTGTTAAAGTCCCCGTGGAAAGATCACTCCGACCTTGCCTGTCTACGGAATTATTACACAATAAATATGTTTGTCCCACGATGGAAACGAAGCAGTTAATTTAGAGCTGCTAATAGAATCTCCATTCTTGATGTTGAAGAGAAGAATACATTCATTAAGCTATCACCAGTCTAAAATATGGTCTGGAAACAATTTGAAGCTAAGATGAGAAATCAAATGTTTTCAGCAGATTCCGTGTATAACTTTCTGTGTTTTGTGTGCTATTGGGAATTAGCCGAACGGTGCATGGCCTCATAATACACTTTCACGTTTAAATTCGCTTATAGTGTTGTATTGTAGAATCAACAAAACCCACAAACTATACAGTGTTCAGTTTGGACTATTTATGTTTTTGTCAGAACCACATTTACCCGAGAATATGACGCTGTAACGCTGTCTTGAATGAGAAACTCTTCTGATAAATAAGTTCGTACTAAATGGATGTCATTTTGATATCCACCCGCAAGATCTAGTTTGTTACACACATACAATGGTCTACAACGAGTGCGATGATAAAACAACGCTGATATTGTGTTTTATGTAAAGGAAGAGCACAATGATGAACGTGGCTCATCAAATCGCCAAAATGATATTGGAACTAGAAAAAGTAGACATTTGATTGTAAACTACTTGTTATAAGTTGTCTGTATAAACAAGCTCGGGCTCTAATTGATCCAGTTGTATATACGAGTTGTCATCGTTGGGATAATGGAACTATAGATCACGGTAAAATTTAATTATATATCTATACTCAGACGTTGTTTTTGGTTATATCAAGCGCTATAGAATTACATATTCTCCTTCTCCCGACGTCCTTATTTAGTTCCGAAACTTTTTACCTATTTTGTCTGAATATAGCTATTGTCTCTCGCGCATTAAAATTGAGCTAGATCAGGAATATATGGTTTTGACAAAAACATAAATAGTCCAGACTGAACTTGAATAATTTGTGCGTTTTGTTTTCTCTTTGTCCCAAAAGTATGAAAAATCATCGAAAGTTGCATTTTTGTTTTGTTTTTTGCATGAATGTACGAATGGGAAGACGGTGAAATAGAGATGTCATTAAAAGCAAACTTAGGGTGAAAGGTCAAGTTCATTGGTCATAATAATTGAAAATCATTGAAAAAAGTGAATGGATTTACACGTTTAAAACTAGTGTTGAAACTTACTCGTAAAGTGTTGAAATATAACTCTTTAAGTGTGTCCACAGGGACAACATTATACCAACTGGGTGATCAGCTTCATCGACAATATTGCAAAGTCACAGACAGCCGAAATGGCATTAAATATTTACATATGTGACGAGCTGGAGATGTACATGTATATAAAAACTAGTGATATATGTGACGGGTAGGAATTGTACTATTAAATGTCATTCATTTCAGTCATATATTCATTGTTAGGAGTACTTATAATATAGATTTGTCTATGCAGGGCATTTGGCCGTAGGCCGGTAAGTGGAGTCGACCCCTAAGCGAACAGCTGTTGCGTTGCCATGAACAACGAGACGTAAAATGGCGGACAACTCAACATTCATTGATCACTTCGGTCTCTAATTTGTTCGCCTCCACAATTTAGTAGCGTGCTAAATTAATTCAAATTGTGTCTATTAGTCGTGTAAAGTGCTGCGGACTTAGTTGCCATGATTTCTTCGACACGCTGTTCCAGGAGTATGTTTTCCTCCGCCATAAGGATATCACATAATTCATCCACATGCTCCATCTCATCAATCAAACGAATACGGTACTTGGCAAGCCGTACTAAAAATAATGATGATGACATGACTATGGGCTGGTGAAAAACTATTACGGAGTAATAGTCTAGTGAATTGGCACTGGTAAAATCGAAAAAAGTAAATGGATGGCTGTGCTGGCTGCGTGGCTGGCTGGCTGGCTGGCTGGCTGGGAGACAGGTCAGGTAAGTCATTTGCATATCTTCAGCGGACAACAGACCGCCATCTTGAAAACGACCACCCTAACATACAAAAACAAGCCACCATCTTGAAAACGACCACCCCTAACACACACAAACATGCCGCCATCTTGAACATATGCAAATGAGAGCTGGGGATCGGGAAAGTGACATGCTGGGGATAGGGAAAGTGAAATTGGCCGCCATCTTGAAACACACCATCCCTAACACACACAAACAAGCCGCCATCTTGAAACCGACCACCCCCGCCCTACAAAAACAAGCCGCCATCTTGAACATATGCAAATGAAGGCTGGGGAAAACCCATAACACACACAAACAAGCCGCCATCTTGAAAACGACCACCCCCACCCTACAAAAACAAGCCGCCATGTTGAAACCGACCACCCCCACCCTACAAAAACAAGCCGCCATCTTGAACATATGCAAATGAGGGCTGGGGAAAACCCATAACACACACAAACAAGCCGCCATCTTGAATACGACCACCCTACCCATACAAAAACAAGCCGCCATCTTGAACACGACCACCCCCACCCTACAAAAACAAGCCGCCATCTTGAATCCAAACCACCCTCCCATACTAAAACAAGCCGCCATCTTGAATCCAAACCACCCTCCCATACTAAAACAAGCCGCCATCTTGAAACACACTTTCAGTGCAAGTGCACTCATAGGCCACGCCCCCAACCCCCTCGCTCCGCCCAAATAACCCCCTCGCTCCGCCCCAAATGACGTCAAAAAAGGTTCTCGCGCATGCGCAATTGAGGGCTGTAGCTAGTTAATCCACTCTCCCTACTACTGAAACCCAAAGTTGGAAAGGACGGAGTGTTATCACTGCACCATCTGTGAATACAAAAACAGGCTTGACAATTCTTAGGAACCAACAGAGAAAAGATACTAGAAGAAGGAAGGATAGTAGCTCGGAAACCCGAGAGAGTAGTTCAAGTGAAGAGGAGCTTAATACTTGGACCTAAAATTGAAGGCATCAAGGTATATTGAGCCATCGTCAATTGCAGCTGTTTGCCATCAATAATATTATTGACAGTTAATATTATTCTGTCAGGGTGGAATATGATATCACATATACTTATCATTCAGGCGTGTCAGTTTGTCGATCAATCCGTTGTGATCGTTACACTATGATATATTCCAGAATTATCATGTTGGATTTGCAGTTCGGTCTCTTAAACGTCGAACAAGTTTTTTCGTAGTAACAATGCATTTTGACGTAGATTGCAAGCGTCAAGTTTGCTGAGGCAACTAGTAAGCAAATGTGACTGACTTGGAGCACTTCTACAGAAAAGTTGATTATAGATCTGTTTATCAGCTTCGCTAAACATGTATCTACAATCTAAGATAGTGTGCTCAATAATAATAATAATAATAAAACAACAATAATCTCAAAATCTCAGATGGAAGCCACACCATCAAAAAATTGGGGGTTATCCATACAATAAAATAAAGTTATCAAAGATATGCTCACTAAGATTGCGTTTTGGACCTATGGTACCTCATCTCCAAATTCATTCATTTCATCAGGAAATACTCTACAACGTTGGATGGTAATAGACAACTTGATGAAAATGTACGCTTTTATATACTCGAACTTGTGACTGTTAAATGCCTCTTAACAAAGATAAAACAAAGATATCACTGTTACACTTACTTGTTGAGAGCTAAACTTGTATGGGAAGGGCTTGTGGTTCTATTTTCTACTCCACACCCAGAAGAGCGGCACTGTCTCGATAAATGTATAGGGGCGCTGTTACTTTCGACGTTCATTCCTGCCTTAAAACGTAGAAGGGCGGCGGGCCTATTTAAAGACGTATTTCCACTGAAACGAGGGGAAAGAAAAGAAATTCCAAATTAAGCGGCCGCAAAAATATTGGAGGCCGGGCCGGAGAATAGCCGCAATCAAGTCGCCGAACTAAATAGCACAGGAGTCTGGGCCGCGTTTACTCTAATTCTATCTCTACCTGTTTCAACCGTATTGCACAGTCGTGCGGGTCTAGCTCTGAAGATTATAGTACAGATAATACAGTACCGCTCTCATTACAAGTCACTCTACCGCGGTAGTTAATATGCTGCTACTGTGCCTCTACCGCACTGCTACTGCATTACTGCTGCGCTGCTACCGTGTGGTCACTGCATTGCTACATCATTGCCACCGCGCTGCTACTGGGGGCTCGAAGTTACCGATTACCGCTCTTAAACAATTGTCTGTGTATCCCATATGTTCTCGTACCATTGGAGTTTATTATATGCGAGGACAATGAAATACACAAACAGTAATACAAATACATGGTATTTGACGATTCTCGTGATTCCAGCTTCGATCCATTGAAGAAAGAAAGTGAAGGATAATGGTCGGATATATCTGGTTCACGCAGTAGCCATCTTCGCAATTCCACGTAAATCATAAAGCCTCGCAAAGGGTTTACCTGGACATTTTTGGCGATTCGAATGAGTTCTTGCCTCTATTATACAAACTCGTTCATTTCATCCCCCGCGCTTGTTTGAATCAGCATGTCGGTATCCCAAGCCTGCGGTTTTTGCTTTGACTTCCAATGTCGATTTCAGCTTGGTGTCAAAGCAGTTTGGTCCGCGATTAAATTCAAACCTGTCACGTCTCATACCTCGCAGCGGATTGGCCTAATCAACTAGCTTAGAGCGTTCACTGATTGTGTTGATCTGGAGGAAACCCCTTGATCTATTTATATCCAGAACTAACCAAACCAGTGTATCGATCATAATAGATCGATCAATACACTGGCTGCCAAAGATGTGTACTAGCACGAATAGATTTCGTGTTATTTTCCAGGAATTTATAGGCAAAGTTAAAGTCCGCCTGAATCCGAATTGTGTAACATATTTGATCGACGTATGTATTTCGTTGTGGTCTCAGAGATGTAGGCGGTCATATCCTGTAAGTATTTCATAGTTGTATCGGTGCATAGTAGATTTGGTTTTGGTGAACGAAACGTTCAATGGGATAACTTCTACGCCGCTGATAAACCTCAGTTGTGACGATGGAATGATATCGCCCATACAAATGTTTCCTCATTCATGAATATGAATATAATTGTTTCTTTCGGTATTCACATTTAAAATATTCAGCATTTTGTGAATTAGTATCAGTATTAATTGTATACGCAACTTATACACGGGGTGGGAAATGCTGTTGGTGTAGTGACCCCACCGGCCAGTAGTATATTAAGGTGATATCTCATCATTTTCTGAGGGCGTGAAATAATGCGGAGGGAATGCGGAGGGCGGATGACGCCACATCCATTGGATGTCACGTCCGGGTCAAATATCACGGTCGGTGAAAGAATTGCCAAGGCAACGTGAAAAATAGAGAAAAAGTCACGTGACTGGCTCAGGAGAAACCAGAACTTCCATGGAAAAAATGCGAAAAAGAACGGACCGAACAGCAGTCAAATGGGTCTAGGTTGGCCTATATGGTATAACGGGTAGGTCAAGGTCTTGACTGGAAGCGCCCGTCGAGGTCGGATGCGCGATGGGCTGGTTAGACTCAAAACTAGGATTTCCTCTGGAAAAATAATCTGGCGAGAACGGACTTTACACCCAAAACTAAACCCGGTCAAATGGGTCTACATGGGCTCTACTTGGTCTACATGGGTCGTGGTGGGTTCATTGCTCATCTTGAAGGACTCGGCATGAAGACTACGATTGGGGGTGGCTTGAAGCTGAAATTACGTCAGGGTGCGCATGTACAGGGGAGGCAATTTGGGATGCGCAGCGACGTGTTTGTTCGATCTAAGGGCGTTCAGTCTTGTCCAATGAGGAGATTGCTTTTGTGTTGCATCAGTCTTTGGCCATGGTTTCTCGTCTTGGCATTTTAACCGCGGTTTTCAGAGCCTCTGTGGATGGTAACCTCAAATCAGCTTCCAAGTGACGCGTGGTCATGAAGATGGATCCATGTGTGGGATCGCCTTTGATGTCAAGCGGTATCAGGTTGTGCAGTTTACAGATCGTCATGGCTGTTTTCTTGGTGTAGGGACGCATCTGGATGAAAGCCACATAAATATTTGCCTTGCAGTAATGGTACAAATGTTCTCTTTGATATGATATATGGATATAACAGTTTTGCGTTAAAGATTATTTGACTATTGGTGACCGGAGAGGGGTCCCCATTGTTTATTTTCGGCTACCTGGATAACTGTAGATTGCGTCATTAAGGGTATGGCTCCATCGCGAAGTGAATATACATCATAATGAGAGTTTGTTCAGTTTGTGTGACTGGAGCAATTAGGTCTTATAGCCACGACATAAACTTGTCAGAAGTATTTTTTTCGATACAAAACCACTCAGCAGCACGAAATTAATGGAAACAATGTGATGTTCTTAATGCATTTCGTACGTTCATAGTATACTAAGATAGTAGAGTGCAAAATGACGGTCCATTTGGCTGTTATTTGAGAGTTGTTTGGCTTTCTCCGTTTATCTCGCTTCATTTAAAAGCTGGGCATCAATCATTGTCGATGTGTAGCTTGTTAAATGTTGATTCTATTGAGCGAAGGGAGTATTAAGTTATTACCTAAAAAATCAGTTCGATCTGGCAAAATCCACCAAAACAAAGATGGGGGAAAGTAATTGACCGGATATCTCACAATACGGGGATAACCAGCAAGTGTTGTATATCGCTATGTTTGAAAACACTCACAGGTTAACATAAACAGGGATAAATAAATTAAGAAAAAATAACCACAATCTTAAATTGTGCACACCCAGTTTCGCAGAAACGGCCCTTCCCTGATTTCGTAATTAGGGAGACCGACCGATTTTGACCACATTATATTTCTTCCGACGTTTATAGTTGCTGATATCTATAGTGCCATCTTGTTCGGTGTTGTCAGCGTGACTGAGATACATCATTCTTTAGATGACGACTTTACAACGAATATTATGGATTAAGAATACTGATCAGCGATACGGATTTGATATTTTTGGAACATCATGATGTCTTGCGGGCATCATTGAAAACTGTTGACCGCTTCTCGCTTGCAGAAAACAAGCCTATGTTTATGTATACTATGATTGTCTTTTTGAATTTGGTGCTAATACTGTTATATGGAATGTGAAATAGGTCTTTGGATTATGGACGCGGATATTCTCTAATGGACGACTGCTGGATTATGAATGACGGACTAGACGCTTGTAATTTCAAACGGACATATTGAAATTGATGCCTGGGTTCGCCTACGGGCTTCAGACTACCAAAAGTGAAAATAGTCCCTATCCGCTAACCCCAACAATTTTCTCGAATCTCGAATAATCGGAGGCCGGTGTTACAATTGGCAAGTATTGCATTTGTTCTAGTCAACTGCAAATTTTATTTCAATTCACTGTTCGTTAACAGGCTTCTCCGGGGGACTATTTACCAAGCCTGAGTACTGCTTCCAATTGGCAGAGAAAAGGCACAATCGTCACCTCATTTGCACCAGCCCGCATAGCTTAAACTTTTGATGATCGACATCTGTCAAAAAGGTAATCAGCTTGTTGCGCTTGAAAAAATCTACTTCCTGCCGTAAGATGAACATCTAGATTTAATTAGGGAATCAACCAGATACAGTTTTATTAATACTGCCAAACGTGGTGGTATGTCGCCTACAGTCTACCGGGTGTCAGTAACGTTTCAGTTGCCTCAGTGTTGCCGTTTAATGAAAGGAAATTTGACAAAAACGGGGTAGGTCAATGTTCCTTTTTTTACACTTTTAAATTGACCACTCTACGTGAAAGGCGAGACAATGTATTTCTCTGGACAATGGACCGAATATGACGAATTGTGTTCTACTTTTGAGGGGTTTCCAGGAAAATTAAAGCAATTGTAAAGGGTATTGCAGGGGTTTAATTTTTCACCACAAAAATGACATCTGCCTTGTAGTAATAGTACAAACACTCTCTCTGGCATGATACACGGATATAACAGGTGTCTAATTCCGCTTAACCCGGGGCTAGGGGCCGTATGAACCCATGTACTTCAAGAACCTCATGGTACTCATATGAACAGTCACAATCAAAGCGTGACTGAGGTACATCATTCTTTAGATAACGACTTTACAACGAATATTATGGATTAAGAATACTGATCAGCGATACGGATTTGATATTTTTGGAACATCATGATGTCTTGCCAGCATCATTGAAAACTGTTGACCGCTTCTCTCTTGCAGGAAACAATCCTATGTTTTTGTATACTATGATTGTCTTTTTGAATTTGGTGCTAATACTGTTATATGGAAAATGGAATAGGTCTTTGGATTATGGACGCGGATATTCTCTAATGGACAACGGCTGGATTATGAATGACGGACTAGACGCTTGTAATTTAAGATTATTTGACTATTGGTGACCGAGGAGGTAGTCCAGTCAATCTACGGTTTGACCTAGAAAAAATTGCAACAGAAACGGGGTTTGCGGTAAATAACCTCTGAAGTGATTCCGAACAACATATAAAAAATGTAGATTGATGTAGACAAGGGAAATTTTTTAATTTGCATAAATCCAAGATGGCCGTTCTGTGCAATATTTTCGGTCAATTTTACACAGTATACACTCTACCTTGGGCAGAGTTGCTCAAATTAAGCACTACAAATTAAAACTTCACATACATTCACACTGATATCATTTGTAGATATTTTGACCAAACAAATAGCCAAGGTGGCTGCCATTTTCAAGATGGCCGCTGTTCAGACAGTCGGATACCATCTCCAGCATATTAATCCAACGGTAACGGTGGTCCTTCAAGGAATGAAGGTAACATTGATTCTTCAAAGAATGGAGATAACGGTGGCTCTTCAGGTATGAAAGTAACGGTGATCCTTCAAAGAATGGAGGTAATGGTGGTCCTTCAGGTATGAGGTAACGGTGGGCTTTCGGGTAACGGTGATCCTTCAAGGAATATTTGTAACAGTGGACTTTCAGGTGTGAAGGTAACGGTGGTCCTTCAAAGAATGAAAAAAACGATGGTCATTTTGGTGTGGAGGTAACAGTGATGCTTCAAACAATGGAGACACTCGTGGTCCTTCAGTTATGAGGTGATGGTAGTCCTTCAGATATGAGGTAATGGTGGTCCTTCAGGTATGAGGTAACGGTGGTCCTTCAGGTATGAGGTAAGGGTAGTCTTTCGGGAATGGAGGTATCGGTGATCCTCCAAAGAATGAAGGTAACGGTGGTCCTTCAGGTATGGAGGTAACGGCGATCTACCAGGTATGGAGGTAACGGTGGACCATCAGGCATGGAGGTAACGGCGACCTACCAGGTATGGAGGTAACGGTGGACCATCAGGTATCATGAAAGTAACGGGGGACCATCAGGTATGGAGGTAACTGCGATCTACCAGGTATGGAGGTAACGGTGGACCATCACGTATGGAGGTAACGGTGGACCATCAGGTATGGAGGTAACGGCGATCTACCAGGTATGGAGGTAACGGTGGACCATCAGGTATGGAGGTAACGGCGATCTACCAGGTATGGCGGTAACGGTGGACCATCAGGTATGGAGGTAACGGTGGACCATCAGGTATGGGGGTAACGGCAATCTACCAGGTATGGAGGTAAGGGTAGACCATCAGGTATGGAGGTAACAGTGGACCATCAGGTATGGAGGTAACGGTGGATCATCAGGTATGGAGGTAACAGTTATTCTACAAATACAAGCTTCTAGTCCGTCGCCCAATATTCGTCCGTCATTCATTAAAGAATTCCCGCGTTCGTAATCCAAAGACCTAATTCATATAAAAGCATTAGCACCAAATTTACAGAATGAATCATGGTATGCATAAAACCAGGCTAGTTTCCTGCAAGAGAGAAGAATGAAGATAACGGTGGACCTTAATGTATGAAGGTAATGACGGTCTATCAGGTATGGGGGTAGCGGAGATCCTTCAACGAATGGAGGTAACGGTGGACCGGTAATGGTGGTCCTTCAGGTATGGCAGGAACGGTGGTCCTAAAGATATGGAGGCAACGCGGGACCTTCGGTTATGGAGGTAAGTGCGACCATCCAAAAAATGGGGGCAACGGTGGACCTTCACGTGTGAAGGTTACGCTGCTCCTTCAAGGAACAGAAGCAACTGTGGCCCTTCAAGGAATGAAGGTAACGGTGGACCTTCAGTTATGGAGATATTAAAGAAATGGAAGTAACGGTGGTCCTTCAGTTATGTAGATAACAATGGTCCTTCAAGGAATGGTGGTAATGGTGGACCTCCAAACGGTGGTCGTTCAGTTATGTGGATAACAATGGTCGTTCAAGAATGGAGGTAACGGTGGTCCTTCCATTATGGAGGTAACGGTGGTCCTTCAGTTATGGAGGTAATGGTCGATCTTCAATTATGGAGATTACGGTGGTCCTTCAAGTAATAGAGGTAACGTTTGAACTTCAGGTATATAAGTAACAGTGATTCTTGGAGTATGAAAGCGACGGTAGACCCCCAGGAATGGAAGTAACGGTGGTCCTTCAATTATGGAGGTAACGGTGGCCCTTCAGTTATGGAGGTAATGATGGATCTTCAGTTATGTGGATAACAATGGTCCTTCAAGTAATGTAGGTAACGTTTGAACTTCAGGTATACAAGTAACGTTGATCCTTGGGGTACGGAAGCAATAGAGGTACCGGTAACGGTGATCCTTCGAGCAATATAGGAAACGGTGGTCCTTCAAGGAATGGAGGTAGCGGTAGACATAATTCATGTATACAGGTAGCGGTGGCCCTCCAGTAATGGAGGTAAGGAACATCCTTGAACAAAGGGAGGTAACGATGGTCAGTCAGGTATGAAGGTAACGGTGAAGCTTCCATGCATGGATGTAACGGTGGGCATGTATAGAGGTAAAGATGATTCTTCAAGGAATGCAGAAAACCGTGCTCCTTCAGATATGAAGGTAAAGGTGGTCTTTCAAGGAATTAAAGAATTTGATAATTCAGGAGATAATGTTTATTTTGCTTATCTGGTCGCGAGAATGTTCTAATTCGGCGGCCACCCTCGGGGTAATTATCGATACGGGTAGGTAGGGCATGATCGAACTCGTTTGATCGATTTCATCTATGTACTATTTCTTCTTCCCTTTGTTCCTCAAGACAACTACTGTGTCACTACTTACATCCTTCATATTATACATGTCTCTATGCTCCATATCACGAGGTCACAAATGTGAAGTAGAACTCCTGAAAGTAAGACTGACGACTGGTTATCGCTATGGCAGACCCGCTATCTGCCATGGTACGACTTTGTCTGACGAACCATGGCTGGGAATGATGCTACTCTAAAGAGAGAACATGGATCAGACAGTTATAAGACAACAGTTGTCCATTTAACCCTATCTGGCCTAGGCGATTTGTGGTGTATCGCAGCCTGGGGGAGTGGGGGGGGGGCGGAAAGTGCTCCTACATATTTTCGCTATCGCTAAGGCTAGTGGACTGATACTTACCACACTATATCTTTGGGTCGAGCTCTACAAGAACATATAAAAAAAATCCGCGAGACCGCCATGATGACCTCACAGTGACGTCATTTTCAAAAAGAGCATTTTTGGGACGATTTTTCGGTCAGAAGACAGATACACTCGACCACAACGGCCAGGCACTGGCGAAGGTAAAAATCTGGGTAATCTTCATTGCTGATGTCAAAGGTGCATTGTAGGGTAGTTCTGGTCAGCAGAATCAGATTTGGCGTGATCAAAATTATATATATAGATACAAACATTATTCAAATCGGACACAAACATCTATTTCTCTGTCAGATGTACTGGCAGAAAAATAGCGGCCATCTTGGAAAATGGCGACCATTTTGAACTTTGGGCAGAGAAATGTCTTCCACCTTCATCCGTTGTTAATTATTTATGCGAAGATGTGTATTAGCGCAAACCTTTATTTGAAAATACATTCCTGCATGTGATATCCGCATAAATATGTAGACAGAAAACAAGCAATGAGCGGCCATTTTGGATTTATGCAAATTAAATTTTTTTCCTTGTCTACATCAATCTACGTTTTTGATATGTTGTTCGGAATCACTTCAGAGGTTATTTACCGCAAACCCCGTTTCTGTTGCAGTTTTTTCTAGGTTTGGTGATTTTCTCGCTAGATTGACTGGACTAAGGGGACCATATTGTTATTTCCGGCTGAACTGGATAACTCTAGAGTGCACCCTAATAATATATGGTGTACAATCCCTGAATAATTGTCAAGGGAATCTTCAACTCGGTGTGATTATAATCTTTTGGAACAAATCCTGTGTGATATGACTATTGGATATCCCTAATAAGATGATTTCTCGTCTCCTACAAGAGTGATACGCTGAAAAAGATCTGGAGTTAAATCCGTATTTGGACCATTTGCATGTATGTTATCTTTCAACTATATCCGTCCTTGGCATTTTGGGACCTGTCTAGGCAGAGGGTGGGGCATTTCGGTCCCCTGATTATTTTTTCTCCCTAGCGGACAGAAACTTACCACACTATACCCCTCGGTCAAACTCTACCGGAAAATCCAAGATGGCCGTTTTGATGACGTCAAAGTGTCGTCATCGATTTTTTTATTTGTGTTTTCTTTGCAAAAAACTGCATGATAAATTACTAATTACTGATGTGAAATAGAATAGACTTTGCCCAATTTTCCTCGAAGAAAAGCAGGAATTTTGAAAAAAAAAATGACGAAGATATCACATTTCTGGTACCCACTTGGCCCCCGTTTTGAATTTACCCATGATGCTTCACTCCAGGGGTTATGCATATAGTCTCAAAATAACCCCAGTATGATAAACTAAAAAAGTCGTTCCGGAGATAGGGGAGAAAGTTCGGTAGGGGGGCCACAATGGGATCTCCAGGCCTGAAGGGGTTAACCGTTGTATCAGACATAAACATTCGTGATCCCAGAATAATGTACGTGTACCGCGGTAATTATGCAAGAATGACTGTGCGCTAATTAATGTGCTCCTGCCGCGTTGCTACTGCATTGCTACTGCGCAGCCACCGCGTTGCTACCACGTCGGTACTGCGCTGGTACTAGGCCTCTGCTACACTGCTACTGGGCCTCTACCGCACCAGACTTGACTTTTAATGAGCGCGGTACTGTGGCTGCAGTCGGTAGGGAACTGTAGTATTGACCTCGGCTCTCACGCCTGTCCGTGATGTAGATAGGGTTTTCGCGAATAATTGTATATATCTTTTTTATTATATTGTACATCCGTTTAAAGGTAACTGTAAGAGTACAGGTAAACGTAATTTGTAGATCAGGGATCTTCTTTCAGAGACTGTACGCTACCGCGGTCTGAATCTGGTACACCTGTTCATCGAATTATATGTTAATATTGTATTTATTTGCTTTGGTTCTCATTACAGGTCTTCCTTTCCTACCTCCTCAATCCAGTCAAGGTGACAGGCTGAATCGAACTCCCTCGTTGGCCAAGATCAGCACACGAGTGCGCTCATGGTAGCCTGATAATTTGTCGTTGGACCCACAGACGATCCCGGTGGATCTGGTTGACCTTGTGCACTCTCTTGAGTTCATAACATCCCGCACGTTTCAACTGGTGGCAGCGGTGAGATGTTCAACACCTGGGATACGATGAAAACGAGATCAAGCCTGGCAGACAGAACGAATCCGGACAAGACAACCATGAATATGACTGGAGATTTCGGCACTAAAGTACGACGATCAGCAATTCTAGTTCGACCGGACTAGAAGGAGGGCGACGAGCAGCGGAGACGTTCGACGGGGCCAACCTCAATCTGTAGCCGGGACAGGGCCCAGGCGTGACGGGACGCCGCCAAGAGGAAGTCGAGATGAACCACCTTCAGTGACATGTGATCAGCCGTTACAGACGTCAACACCCTTGGGAGAGCCAAGATGGTGAAAGCCGCTACCAACGACGGTACCACGCCATGGCGAAACTATTTGGCCAATTTCGGGTATTGCGCCGTTATAAATGGGCGGACGTGCCAACAGAAGGGTCAATACCTGATCAGCACAGCATGTATTAATAAGTCTGAACCGGCAGTACCGACTACAACCGTTTGAACAGGGCCTAACGAAGCGTTTCACTCCGCCGAATCAGACGGATCTGTACAAGTCACAAATGAAATCTAAACACCAGGCGAGGACAACCATACGTCGGTCATGATCGAACCGCAGGATGCTAGTCGTGCGCCAAAAATGACCATTACGGTGCGAACTATCCGGAGTGGCGTAGGCCAGATGATTATCAACCCCCAGGGCAGCCGAAACCACCACCGAAACCTCCCACGGTGAATAACTCTGGTGAGACCGGACTGTATATCCCGGTTAACATGGGATCCGTGGAATTGTGCGACTGCCGTTCGGCAATTTCCGCATACAAAGCCGAGCAATTTTTGCTATGGACGCGAAAATTCTTTAATGGACGACAGCTGAATATTGAATGACGGACTAAACGCTTGTATTTTGGGGCTGTGTTGTCCCAGGAGATCAACGGGGGAGAAAAGGTCGTGGCCTATGCCAGCAGCGTGCTGTTCGAAACCTACTGCATGATTGGACGGGAACTTCTGACCGTTGTGTACTTTGTAAAGTACTTCCGGCATTATCTATTCGGCCGAAAACTACTGCTGTGCACCGATCATGGGTCCTTGAGGTGGTTAATGCGATTTATGGAGCGGCCAGGGCGGAAGCATGGGAATGCTGACGCCATGAGTCGAATTCCGTGTAAACAGCGTGGTCCAACAGGTTCCGAAGGCCAGGAAGCTGTCCGAGTTACAGAGATAGCACCGCCGACTGCAGAGTCCAGCCATGCTCAAGCCGCAGATCCAGATTTGCAGCCGTTATAGAGTGAGTGAAGAAGGACTGTCGATTAGTCAGTCATGACATCAGTCACTTTAAGGCCGTTACTAAAACCCTGTGGGGTGCCTTTCGTCTACTGGAGATGAAAAGATCCTTGCTTGTGAGGAGATGAGTGGACTCTCGCGGGGATATGAAACGACGGCTGCTGGTGGTCCCTCGCTCCCTGAGACGGAATGTCATCACAGTATAACCGGTAGCAAAAGTGAGACGAAAGTGAGACAAGCGTTTCCGTGGGATGTGCCGCATACTGGGGATGATGAAGGCGAGATCTACACCCTATCACCTCCAGCTCGAACGGCATGATTGAAAAGTTGAACTGAACCTTAGCTCAGATGTTGCACGCCAGCATTATCTGCCACTCAGATGACTGGGATCTTCACATTCCGTCGATGTTAATGTCGTACTGTGCGACCGTTCGTGAGACAACGGGATACTCTCAAAACATGATGGTGTTTGGGTGGGAAATTGCCTAGCCGTCGCACTTGACCTTGGATGCACCACCGAAGCAGCAAGTAGGGCCGACACAGTGGGCAGAAGACCTCCGGAACGAGATGGCCGAGATACATGAGTTTTCTCGGGAGTCAGAGAACGACTGTGACGATCTTTCCATATCCCGTACAACACTCATCCGTAATGGGGTCGCGGCAGACGAAAAGTGGACGGAGAACCCGGCGTCCTCGGAGACTGGCAGATTACGAGGTTGGACCACCGCCTGATCCCCCGATTTCATCGGCTGTTGAAGTTGAGCGAGCCCTTTCGGAAGTGCAGATGGACGTGGAGTCATCGCCGGAGACTAGACCACGAAGTGGGGCTACCGCCGGATAGTCCAGTATCGTCCGCAGGGGGAATTGAACCCCGTATCACCTCGCAAACGGCTAGAAGACGAATCTCTAGGCGACCGACACGATACCGCGACTTCGCAGGGGGTGGGAGTTGCGTTAATGCACTGCAGGCGTAGAGAAGAATTAGCGGTCCTCGATTCCCGAGTTCGGTCTGACTGTCGCTCTACTGGGCAACATGGTGTGATTAATACGAATTATTCTTTCTCGTTGCAGAAAATGAGCAGCAAACGAAGCCGAAGCCCACGTCGGGACGGAGCAGAGCGTGAAGGGGTGAGCACAGGGGACGTGCTCTTTGTCACATCTGTGATAAGGATTACGGCACCCGGAAACATATGAGGGAACACATCAGGAGCATCCTGAAACCACCTGAAACCAGAGATGGTGAGGAGGCCGAAGACAACGACTTGAACGTTCTCAGCACCTGGCGGCCCGACTCGGTTACCAGACCAAGGGCCCCGACTCCCGCTCTTCCCCAACGCTTGAGAGTGCGCCGCATGCGGCTATACGTGAACACAGTCCGTAATCGCCCGGGTGTGGAGGATGGTAAGTTGAACGACCGGTGGGAGTCGGAGGAGCACATCATGAGACCCTGTAATGACGACAATTCTTTGTGTCGCAGAGCGACTAACTGTAAAGTGCAAAGGACCTAATGTCGTGGCGAAACTGTGATTAGCCGTAACTGGCTGCATATATATCCCTAGCCTGTCCAAATTGACACCGAACTGATGGCGGAGATACTGCTTACAGTTATGTGCTACCTGTGGAAGTCAGGCGGACTCCCAGATTCCGGAAATCGGGTCAGACAGACTTTGTGTAATTTGTGTGTTAATTCAGCTCGGATGGAGTCAGAAAAACTCCTGAGACTCCAGGATGGACTGCTGATATCTGCAGCTAGGAATAGGAAAAAGGAATTGGTATGCCTTACTCGTAAAACTATGATTTGCCAAGATTGGACTGTATATTACTGATCGACTTTTCAGGATGAACTGATCGAACGTCACGTCGCGGGTGTCGTGATCTTCGAAGGCGTGGGCAGTGTAACGAAAGTCGTAATAATCACAGTTGAAAACAAAAGTAACTTTTGCAAAAATGAGTGTGGTTGATTTACCCGAGTAAATGCAACGCTGGAACTTTCCTAGAATAGACTACGATGATCCAGGAGACAGACAATACCTCGAAATCCGGGTGAAATTACCTCAAATGAGCAGTTGAGCCTGTGAAAGGACCTTGAGAGGAAAACTCGCTTCGCCCACTTTTAAGGGAAAACCCATTTCACGATGTCGCTGAATGTAGAGGCGTGCCAGTAAACTTTGCTGTTGTCGTGTGAATTTACTCGGGGAGTTGGCGGGTGAGATTTACAGATTAATTCTGTTCCGAATTATGGTCTATAGCCATATTTTCCCTGAGAAGTGCAGATAGACTGATCGAGGAGTCCTGTAAAAATGGACATTGGAAAACACCCACTGACGGAGAGTGCTTGTGGTACTATTTTCTACTTCACACCCAAAAGAGCGGCATTGTCTCTGTAAATGTATAGGGGGCGCTGTTCCTTTCGACGTGTTTTTCTACCTTTATACGTAGAAGAGCGGATGGCCTATATAAAGACGTGTTCCCACCGATACGAGGGGGATGAACAGAAATTCCGAGGTGAGATGCCGTAAAAATAAAGTAATTATACAAAAGGACGCCGCCGGGCTGGAGAAGAGCTGCAATCAAACCGTCGAATTAATTGTACAAAATGCCGCCGCCGCGCTGGAGAAGAGTCGTAGCCAGGTCGCTTAATTAAATAACACAGGAGTCCAGGCCGCGTGTACTTTGATCCTATCTCTACATGTTTCACAGTCGTGCGGGTCTAGCTCTGGAAATTAAAGTATAGACGCCTAGCGTTTACAGCGTGGTCATACTGTAACTTCATCACTACCTGTATCGACCGTATTGCACAGTCGTGCAGGTTTAGCTCTGGAGATTATAATATAGTTAATATCTGCAGTCGGTAGGGAAATGTAGTATTGGCCTCGGCCGATATTACTTTCCTGTGAAGAGGCTGCAGTTATACTGAATTAATCATTGGTCCTACATAAACAATTAACCGTGCTCACATTTATTTATACACACAGCTCACCGGCTTAAGACTAGGAGTTGATACACATTCACGCTTACACTCACAAGTCACAGGCTTTAAGGCTACGACTTGGTATCCGTACATATTGTCAATACTGGGTGACCGTCGGCTTAAGGCTAGGGTCTATCCTTTCACACACCCATATACATACAAGACGACCTTGTATTTTCGTTATATAGTCAACCTATTAATATTGTTCCATACAGTAGTGGAAAAATATTGTTTTTAGACCAGGTGCCTATCCACCCACCGGGTCTTATCGTTTTCCTTATCGCCAGATCCTGTGTGGACTTTGTAGCCGTGAACTCTAGCCTTGATGATTAGAGCCGGGTCGCGGAGTGAGTCGCCGTTGAGCGGGGTCGCTGATGCATGGGGTATTTTCTACGAGGAGTGCCGTCTGCTGCCGTGGTTAGCCGTGCAGTTTAGTTTACCTGTCCTGTGGTGTTTTACCACGGGCCGGTACCGTAGAAACCTTTGTACTGCGAGAGTATTGTCGTACCCAGGCCGTTGATAGTTACCAACGCTTGGAGGGCCAGGTCGTGTAAGACGAGACACGACGAATACGTCGAACCGACCACGAAGGGACCGGTCGTGACCAGACCGTGACCGCGACCAGACCTGTCGGTGATTTAGATAGGGCTTTCGCGAATAATTGTATATATCTTTTTATTATATTGAACTTCCGTTTAAAGGTAACTATAAGAGTACATGCAAACATAATTTGTAGATCAGGAATTTTCTTTTCAGAGACTGTACGCTACCGTCATCTGAATCCTGTATACCTGTTCATCGAATTATATGTTAATGTATTTATTTGTTTTGTTTGTCATTACAGGTCTTCTTTTCCCACCTCATCGATCCAGACAAGCTGATAGGTTGAATCGAACTCCCTCGTTAGCCAAGATCAGTGCACGATATCCTGACATTTTGTCTTTGGGCCCGCAGACGATCCCATTTGGATCTAGCGGACTTTGCGATCAAGACATCCAGAACGTTTAATTTAGTTTATATCACATTTTTGGCAATGATGTATGATGATATTAATTTTGATCAATATATCATCGGGTATCATAAAGCATCGGACAGAATAAATAATTTGGACTGAGAATGATCAGATATATTTGTATGCCGTTTATTATTATTATTCTCTGGTACACGATGAAGGAGAAATCGGGGTATTCCGATACTGGTGTACAACGTTGTCGATGAATAACACTGGTCAACCACCTAAAAGGATTGTCTCCCATTATGTCAGGTGAAACACCCCTTCTCGTGTGGTGGCTAAGAATGTCCTGGGGTTAGTGCCCCTTCTCACGCAATTTTCTTTAGGGACCTTGTCTGTCCCAATGTTAGCAGGTAGGAACTGGACACCTTTAGCCACCGGTCAATCTAAGCAGGCACTTGAATATGTAACTGTACTAGAACATGATTTCACGAAGCCTAGATCTAACCAACTGCATCCTTATCAACCAAGTAAATATTAAATCTGTTTTCAGATATGAACGAGCGCCTGCGTTTGATTCTGGAAACAACACGTTGCTGATATGTTTCTTGAAAACACCATTAACGTTGACGGGTTGTTGTTGTTGTCGTTGTTGTTGTTGTTCATGTTGTTGTTGTATAGTAGGACCACATTCATACGTAACGACCAAACATACTTGTCTCATTCTTGTCAGCATGTCTGTCTTGCGTTTCCCGGGGTTTTGCTCCGGAGGAAAGGTCATCGGGTTATTCGATTTGCTATTATCTCATATGCATTCTCATGTATCCGGGTCTTTTCACATATTTATTCACGAGACTTTAATGCCATGCCATCTACACCCATCACACATTTTTTTAGGCGTAGCTCGTCACTATGCCCTGTCAAACCCCTACCCTATGCCAGTCAGAAGCCTTAACAACACTGCCCGCAATTATTATCACAAGCACTAAAATATGTTAACTCCCTATTAAATGTCAGCATCACTAAAATGCAATGTACATGTACAAAAATGCACTGACTGCCCTTAAAAATACCCAGATTTGCTTAAAATGGTTACTAACATTTGGCCAGCCTCGTGAATTGGATATCCCTATTCTATATTCATAAAAATCTCAGACTACTTTACAAGCCAGCGTCCTGTTCACAATCTACATCTTAACTTCAAAGATTTAATTTGCATACCAGCGTTGGCTACATGACCACCTCAAATTTTTAAATGATCACTTTAATTCCTCAAATTGCAACGCATATAAGGGAAGTGGGAAGATGTGCCGACATACCCCCAGTAACTGAGACATACCTAAAAAACAATTTCTCAGACAATGACTCACACCCATGATACATTTCATCCCTCCCCTACTAATTGCGGGCTAGTCTTTACCCAGCTGCCAGCAATTCCTAGAAGGAGCTTACAGTGTTCATGCGCTCGCCACATACACACGCATGCAGCGCACACACGCACACACAATGACCCACGTACGGGGAATGCGAGTGTATGTGGAGGAGAACGAGATAATAAATGTCCAACCGTCCACAGACCTCAAGCTCAGAAAACGTCAGAATTACAAGCGTCTGGTCCGTCATTCATAATTCAGCCGTCGTCCATTAGAGAATATCCGCGTCCATAATCCAAATTACAAGCGTCTAGTCCGTCATTCATAATCCAGCCGTCGTCCATTAGAGAATATCCGCGTCCATAATCCAAAGACTTATTCCATTTTCCACATAACAGTATTAGCACCAAATTCAAAAAGACAATCATAGTATACATAAACATAGGCTTGTTTCCTGCAAGAGAGAAGCGGTCAACAGTTTTCAATGATGCCGGCAAGACATCAGGATGTTCCAAAAATATCAAATCCGTATCGCTGATCAGCACTCAAAGCTCACAATTAACACATGCTGAGATATAAGATATGCGTAACTCCTGCCTGTGGCTATGTGGCACCACGGGAATCACTAAAATGTCTGATAAGCATAGCGAGACTTAGCGGTCATTCCTACAAGAGATCCATGATGAAGATACGGGGGGATCAACCTTAGGTCTCCAACATGACTGCCCTGCAACACACACTCTCATACCAAATTTCCTTCAAGACACACTATAAATCAAACTCCAAACGCTTACCATTTCTCCATCCACACACACACATCACATAGTTTCTCAGAAATATACGCGGAATCACCGAATTCCCCGGATACCACACAGTCCACAAAGCCTCCTCCCCACAACCCAAACACAGTTCCCGTAAAACACACCACAGTTAACCAAATCTCACAGTTTCCTCAAGATACACCACAGTTCGCTAGAACTACAACACATATAAGGGAAATGGGAAGAGGTGCCGACATACTGGCAGAGCCACATGACTTCATAGCATAATCTTCAGGTTAACCTATTCTAATTACAAGCGTCTAGTCCGTCATTCATAATCCAGCCGTCGTCCATTAGAGAATATCCGCGTCCATAATCCAAAGACCTATTCCATATTCCATATAACAGTATTAGCACCAAATTCAAAAGACAATCATAGTATACATAAACATAGGCTTGTTTCCTGCAAAAGAGAAGCGGTCAACAGTTTTCAATGATGCTGACAAGACATCATGATGTTCCAAAAATATCAAATCCGTATCGCTGATCAGTATTTTTAATCCATAATATTCGTTGTAAAGTCGTCATCTAAAGAATGATGTATCTCAGTCACGCTTTGATTGTGACTGTTCATATGAGTACCATGAGGATCTTGAAGTACATGTGTTCATACGGCCCCTAACCCCAGGTTAAGCGGAATTAGACACAAGTTACGAAACGTAACGCCATAGATCTTGCACGCTACGTTCGTATTTTGCTATCAGCATGCGATATGTATCGCCAAATTTGAAAAACTTTGAGTGGAGGCGCTTGGAGGAATAGCCCTGTTTTATAAGTTTCTGCAACAATGTTTTGTGACGTTGATTAAAATCATCGCATTTAACACAGGATCTAGCAAATGCTACTAAGCGAGATATGCATACGCCATATGCAGGTCCCACTGGAATATTACTATCCAGAAAGGGATAGTTTACGATGTCGAAATTGTAATCATCTCTTTTGTCATAAAGTCGACGAGAGAGAATGCACGA
The DNA here is from genome assembly GCA_036873755.1 of Hanleya hanleyi. Lineage (NCBI taxonomy): Eukaryota > Metazoa > Mollusca > Polyplacophora > Lepidopleurida > Hanleyidae > Hanleya > Hanleya hanleyi. Next base: position 23,836 of record JAVTVY010003648.1, read on the forward strand.
TTCGTGATATGTGTTGTATCTCAGGTACGCTTTTATTGTACCTGTTCATGTGGCAACTTGGATGATATGACCACACGGCCCCTTGCACCGCTATAAGCGGTATTAGATACAAATCTAGAGAGCTATGATGGAAATGCTCTGACAACTCGTATATTGGTAATTGGTGAGCTGTTTCGCTGTGACAACTCGTACACTGGGGATTGGTGAGCTGTATCGCCGTCAGATGAAAATGACGGCATTTAACACAAAAGACTAGTTTGCCAAAACGCACCACAATTATCTAAAATAAACCACAGTTCTCCAAAACGCACTGCTATTCACCAAGAAACACGGCAGTTATCCATCACGCTGCAGTTCGCTAAAGAGCATTACTTCTCGAACAGAATACCCCCAATCCTTCTTTCAAGACAACTCAAAATCTCAAACCAACTGCAACATCTATCTGGTGGCACATAGGATATGTCACCACATAACTGACAAACCATGTCCTTCGGACGTATGAAATTCCAAACAGGGACTGCAATTATTGTGACAAATGATGTATGTTATGATGCTTGCACCTAATATCGCAACACTTTCTATTGATATGAGCTAGCAAAGACCTTTATTTTCCCAATAACGAAGGCCTTGTCCCATAAACCAGCATAAATCTGACCCTAGCAGCAGATGATCAGAAAACAAGGTTCCAACTTACTATATTCCCAAAACACTGGGATTCTGCAATACATGTCCCTATAGATTTCCATACTGGACATGCACCAGTCAACCGAGGCCAGTCCTCAAACCCCTAACATAGCAAACACTTCTGTGGGCGATAGTCTCCACTACAGCCGTCACTGGCACAACTTTGACCGTGTGGGCGGTAGTGTCCACTACAGCCGTCACTGGCACGGACACAACTTTGACCGGAGCTGACACAGTTCATCCCTGAGAGCGAGACAGAGTAACATCTCGACGTACTGTAGTACACTATATATCGCAAACTGTGTCCCCCGTGGACCCGGCACCATCATTCATGGTTTTCAATTGATTCTAAACTAAGCAGGTTAGACAGTGACCGACAGAGGAGATTATTATCCCTGTATCCCTTATCTACCCCTTCTCTCCGAATGGATCAGCTACAACTGCTCTAACGCCCTTAGAAATCACTGCTCTTTGTGCATTGATGAGATTACATAAGATAAGGCATCTTCAATGGTGGTCGGATCTTTCTCCTATGGAAACACCACGGCCTAGCGTTCTCTTTATTCCCTCAGGAAGTATTCTACAGTCACTGATTCAATGACCTCACTTGCTCCTAGTGCATCTAGAGGCAGAAGCTGCTCCTTTGCTGGCAGCGCCGCCTAATTCAATGCGAACATTCTCCACCATTATAACGTTTCCCTAAAAATAATAGTGTTCCATGGCCTTGCCATGCATACACTCTGTTAGCCTCCTAAGGGATTTCTCCCTGTTTCACTGTTTATTTGTTTCATCCAATTCAAATTTTACCCTAAACAACTGTCATCGCTATCCATGGCTGATATATCTGCCAAATTCCCTCTTTCTATATCGCCCTGAACTACATGTAATGCATCACATAAGACATCGTATTCCAACTTGCCTGATCACGAACAGTCTCCCCACAGGGCCATGACTGCCGGGATATACGTGTAGGTACGGAAACATAATTATCTGCAGACAACGTTCTTCCAGCGCTATCTTATCATCTTAAGAGTCCATCATCGAATATGGCCCCGTTCAAACCTATTTGCTTTTGCGATGGCAATATCACAGTCTCTGGTTGAATGGACCCCGGTGTCGTACCTGGTGACCCCTTGTGTTTCGATTAAATCTGAACCCAGTATTGAAGACTTGGCGGGGAGCCATTGACCTACTTCAATGGTCAGCTCTTCCGCGCCGACTGACTGCTGGAGGAGATTACAAGTTTCCATATCACCAACTAGTATCGTCTAACTAGCAGACTACCAGTCTTCCTCTTAACCCTGTGTAACTATCCTTCTCCCTTTAACCTCGAAGTGATGCCGTTACCAGTTCAGTTAGTGTGTCAACCCGATTACTTAAACCAGTTATCTTCCATCTCAAATTGCGTGTATAATAGCCCCGCCTCTGTCTCAAACTCCGCTATCTCAGTCTTAACTTCCACAACCATAAAACCCACTACCCCAAATAATTTACCCCATTCCAACGTGGTCAACGCGTTTACCCATCTGATTGAGACAATCCAGGACCTCAGTCTATAAGGTCCCTAAAACCTGAAACCATGACTGTGAAGTCATGTGGCTCTGCCAGTATGTCGGCACCTCTTCCCACTTCGCTTATATGTGTTGTAATCTCTTATGTCACCAGTGTTGCATCCTTGGCCAGTCCATCCCATTATTTATTTGCAGTGATGCAATTGTAGATTTGAGACATCAATGGGGCCTACGTCTTTCATTTTGGATCCCATAATATCTGTAGCAAGTACAGTCAAGAATATTTTCAAAACTCAAATGACCACAATAAATAATCCGAACAAACAAAACCTGTGAATTTCTGCTCCCAGGAAGCACAAAACTTGCTAACCAAAGTGTTACTGGGGACTACACTGACGTTATGGAAGGACTCCATGTGCACTTGCCCTTCAACAGACAACACAAAAACACACTTACCTGTAAGTTCTTCACAAGTTCAACATAATACGCCCTCACACAGAAATGTAGTAGCATACAGCACACAGCAAACTGAACTCCCACATACAATCAATTCTTCACTCAACGAAATACTAAAATAAATAAATAAGACTTTTATATGCAAGCCACCCACGCTGTGATGGGCAGGTTAAGACTTCCCCAAGATTCATGCAACTATGTCGAACCGAACCAATGAGTGTCAATTAACAGATGATCAGTTCAATCAGCTGTAGAAATACAATCACTTAACATTTACATACGCCTACATAAAGCGGAAATTGTCTTTGGAAACTATCTAGTTCACAACATAACGATGGACCGGCACGGCAAAAACAAAAAACAAACGAGTACTCTACTGCACGTTGCAGAGAGAAATGGGAGGGTACAGCTATTCCATGGTTCAGATTTTAGAAGCAAATAAAAGGGGGAAATGAATACCCATACCACGTTTCACATGCCACACCGACCACACAGTCCCGCTAGAAACTCTTCCATCTGCAACAAAATACACCACTCAACCAATGCATATACAGACGAGTTCTTGAAGTGAGAAAAGGGAGTCAATGAATCTCTAATCCCTATACCATAAAAGCAAGAAGAAAATCCTCCAGTACTACTGAAATATTTGCACCCGAAAGTTTTAACTTCTATTTTGGAAGAAAGAGATGTACATAAGCTAAATCAAATACTATATCACTTTTAGGTGCACATATCTCGAGACTGTAGGCATGTTCGGTCGTCGAAGAAGTTGGTCATCAGTTTTATGCCACATTCGTCAACCGTTTTCATTTGCTTGCAAGATTCCGTCAAGGGGAAATAACTCGTGCCAGAATGACACAGGTCGACAAGTGTTGGAAATAGGCCAAAACGTACAATTTCATTCAAAATAGAACGACGAGGTTCGGCTAAACACACTGCTTACCGCCTGTTTTATTTTCTAACAAAGCAGTGCCCATAGCGGTGCGATGGAGTCCCCCAATACATCCATCCAAACAAGTTCCGAACTGATTAAGTTGTCGAGGTTTTACAACAGCAACGCCAAGTTTTTCTCACGGAAGAATTTGCAGTCAGAATGACCTTTCAGGGTGAAATAACTTCTCGCCATAGCGGAAAAAGTGGTAACGGTCGGCAAATATTTACCGAACGCAAATATTTTTTGTCGTATCTGTCAAACTAAAACTTTACAGTAAGGCAAGGCAGCTGCGTTCAAATCGCCCAACGAGATCGAAATTAATTTTGCAATGGTCCCAAACCCTGCTGAAGTATTATATCTCTCTCAATCACGTGATGAATTGTGTATTCAATCATCTGCATGACACGTGAACACGTATCCAGAAATCTAACATCGCTTATGTAACACGAAACCAATTAAATTCTTATTGTCATGTGTACATGTGCCGCAAGGCGTGAAGTCCTATATGTAACCCGATTCACCAAATTAAAGCTTACTCTTCCGACTGTGCCAGTTCAGACCTCGCTCTGGCAATTAAGACCTTTGTGCTGGCATCCATTTAGGCACTCATAATATAACCAAGATACAAGCTCGAGCTCTCATGTGCGCAGCAATATTGAAACGTATTTCCAAAAATGCTTCGCTCATGTCGAAGACATATAAGAAAGCAACACATGTTTTATATATATTAGCTAATCGAATTATTTAACATTTACAGTATAATGGAAAATATGTTGAAATGTGTTTTTGAATTGTCCAAAAGAATTTTGGGGTTGAATATTCATTATACATGTCAGACAGGCATTTAAACTAAAGTCATTGCATCAAGCCAGTGACTGCAGCCTATTCAGGAAACATGTCTTTGAAATGTAAATGAGTGGCAGTATTTGCATAAAAATTAGGATCTGGGTTCTACAGGTAACCTGCATTTACAAGCCCAGTTCATTGATTCCTCCAGTGTTTCCGAGTTCTTTCCTTCAGCTTTGGAATTTGGGTGTATGCGTTTAGCCTGCAATACATTGCAACCCTGTCTGTGATTGAACATGGGACTTTCTCTACAACAAGCACCATGAGCACAAAGGCTGGGCAATTCTATTGCAACAGTTTAGGTGTTTTTAGTATCAAGAGTGCAGAATGCTGTTATATTTGTAATGTCTATGGAGAGTTGAAGAAAACTGATTTTTGGTGTTTGGCTGTTTTGCAAGATTTTGATATTATACAACTTCGACATGGTCGAAGAATTTTGTGCAAATATATTCTAGTATTACTGCTATAAATGGAAAGAAATGCTTGTCAAGGTGATGTTGCAAGGAAGGATGCCAGTACAAATAAGGCCTTAAGTTGATCCCATGTTACATGAGGGAGGTGACAGGTTGATTGAATTGTATCCAGCCATTTAATTGTCATGGATGTTGGGGGCCTGCATTGCATCAAGGAATAGAAGTGGGATTTTATTGTCATGCATGTAGAGGGCCTACCTCATCAGGTTTCAGGACAATTGAGTTGCATTTGTTTAACTCTTGGAAACAGATAGAATTGGTTCATTATAATCATCCCCAGTTCCCCCCAAATTCAACCGAGGTTTATTACATAGTAAACATTTGCATTGTTATGGTGATTGAAGTGAAATGAATGCGCTGAATATTTTTCTCTACAGTCCTGAGTACCACGCCATTAAACTTGACCGTCTTATTTCGATTCGGCTAATTCCCCACTATCTTCACACTACGCCCTGGTCTTCACGATTGACATTGATACGGTGCTTAATATGAGGATATACGGACACTGAGTACATCTGAATATGTAACAAAACAAAATGTGACGCGCCTTACGCAGTAAGCAGACAAATTTAACAGTTGTCCGAGTAGCAATCTCAGTAAACTCAGATATAGTATCACGGAATATTATATCTGGGTTTATCGCTATATAAATCCCGTGCGCGAATTTGGAACTACATTTGTTAACCAATCAGGTGGCTAGCTTGGCGAAACAATTTCAAAATCACGCCCACAGTAATTACACACGGCAGCACGTGAACTAATATATGAACATTATCAGAAAACAGGATCCAAATATGGCATCATTTCCAGTCACCGTGCATGGTTGATCAAACAGGATACTCCCGCGAAAAAGTCTGGCTTTGTTAGAGGGTAGAAAATATCAAAAGATTGTGCCGTGCGAAGATGTTAATCTCCGTGAACTAAACGTCAATCAGTGTCAGAAAGAACAGGCAGAAATTGTCGAGATTGGCTTTTTAGGGGATCTCGTAGAATATCGGCGAACATTTCGCACGAAGTTTTCATAGCGTTACGTCTAGATGGTATTCCCCTGATTAATCATCTTGGTTGACATAGATTGTCCGGGTAGCTCTATAGATTTGGTCCATACTCCATGTAAGAATCACGAGACAATGCATACAATAACCAAGTCTGAGGACAACAATGTGTCTACACTTCAAATGCACAAAGACTCAAACAATAGCTTCCTACATCTACCATAGATTTCGAACGGACAATCCCTTTAGAATTCAGTCAAAATCACTGAAGCGATACAATAGCTGTAGTTTGTTCAGGCGAAAAAGCAAAAAAAGCTAAAACGCGACTCTCTCTTTAGAGCATGAATATACCTGTATCAGATCCTTTCACACGGGATGACAATGGATAACTGTAATAAAGCAGAGAAAAAACCAAACAGCGAACTGTTTAAGTGGTCAAAATTCACGCGGTTAAAAGTTTACGAGGTCAAGTGACGTCATTACGCCCTGCTCTTGTAACATTTAACATCTGTTTTGAAACTGTCTGTTTTACAATAGTAACAATATCAGAAGGGTTATCAATATCATATAAAATAGTCTAACAATATCTGAGATTAAGGGTCTCACTTACGAAGAACGCCTTCGTGCTTTAAACTTACCCAGCTTATATTACCGACGTGTGCGAGGGGACATAATCGACACGTACAAGTATCTACACAACATCTACATGGTTGATAAATCACCCTTCGTCTTTGATGTGAATTCCCGTACACGTGGCCATAGTCTGAAAATTGTTTAAAACCGAGCTTGCAGAGCAGTGAGACAAAACTTCTTCAGGAACCGTGTCTGTAACATATGGAATAAAGTTACCAGAATCTGTAATCTCGGCACCATCAGTGAACTGTCTTAAAAACAGGCTCGACCGACACCTACAAGCTTATCGATATTGTCAATCACCTGTGCACGACATGTTCACAGCTGACGCAGCATCACGGTGAACTGTAACTGCAACAGGACACGAGGGCCTATACAGGCAGAAGAGGATGTATGTATGTAATATCAGCTCCCCCATCCCAGTCAACTTTTCTCCGATGCTCAAAAAGAGAAACGTTGTCAGCTCAGAGTTTGTGTCTTTAAAATTTCCCAGATTTTGTTTAATCGGCAGTTTGCGTAAATATGACGGCCACAAGCTAGAGGCGCTCACTTGGGTAGGGGAGATTGCTGTACACTGGGACATTTTTCACCTTTTTGCTAAAATTTCTGCTATTACTCTCCTGTAGAGTAGCCTTCTAGGCTCTAGTTATAACTAATACTTAGTATGACATAAGTAGTAAGAGAGGGGGGGTTCAAAGCCACCCAGTTTGCGGTGCTATTACTTAAATAGTAGAGAAACGCCGCCATCTTGGTGCGGTGCGGGTGTGAGAGAGGGGGGTTCAAAGCCACCGAATTCGCGGTGCTATTACTTCGCCGCGTTGGTGCGGTGTCGGCCCGGTGTCGCCGCGGGCGCCGTTCGTCGACGAATCGGTGACGCGTGACTAATGCGGTACGCGTCTAACGCCCGTAGGCACGTGACTCACGGTGTAATTAGAGCCTATCGACCTATCTTCAAGACTCCACCATAGCTAGATCACCATAAGTAGACCACCCTGTCCCCATAAATAGGTCGCCATATAGTCGTATGGCCTTATATAATCGGGGTGGTAGGTAGAGACTATCTTTGTAACTAGGTGAGTAGGTCGAGGTGTCGTCAAGGGTCAGATGATCAACTGATAAAATAACCAATGCGTATATAAAGACTTCTCGTGCGCTTCCCACTTTATTCTACGACTGTCGCACCTGTAAAAGCCGTTATGTATAGACTAATGAGTAACCTTTACGCTTTAGTGAGCGGTGAAGGAAATTCTCCTCGAGTAACATTTCAACGTCTACGGCATAATGGGCAGATTATAAAACCTTATGGCGTTGCCATACGACTGACGAGAGATGGGTGGTTTTCATTCAAACAATTCCTGCCAAGAGTGGATAGAATGATTCAGGCTAAAGAGACGGTTGAAACTCCATTCAAGCTACAAGATAATATATACATAAGCACTGCGGCGTATGAAGGGGAATGGCTCGTCCACATAAGAGAGTGGTACCTAAAATCACCAACCAGCGAGTTGAAACCGGGTCGGAACGGACACACGCTGAACACGAAAGGCTGGGATATGTTGAAAAAACTCATTCCTATCATTGAGACCAACATGACTGAAATAGAACAGCGTTCCGTCAGCAACGAATTCAACAAGTCTATCACAGGACCAATTCTCCCACCTAAACCAGTTGGATCTGCCGCGAGTGATCTACCGAGCGAAAATTTGGTGAATGATAATGGTGGATATTCATACGATGAAGCGGACGGCGTCTCTATGTGCGGCATTTTACACCGCAACCAAATGGAACAGTTGTATTGTGACACGTGTAATCCCTTTGGGGCTGGACTACTTCACCGATGAAAACTCGAACAATGTGAACATTAGAAGAAAGACTGTTCCTATTTCGTCATTCATATATGGGACTTCATAACGTTAAACATTTTTTCCTAACCCTTCACGCTATTAATGGGAGAAGGCTTCGTATAATAAGTGAGACTTGTGTATACCGTTATTAACTGTAAGACTGGTCGATCTCGCTTAAAATCAAATCGGTTACCTGAATTTCTCCTATTTGTTCGGGTATTCCCCCGTGCTACGTCGTATGACGCCACAGCCAATGGTGAACGGTTGCACAATCCCGACGCTATGTTGTACAATTCACCTGATTTCACTATCATCTGATATAGAACAAAGAATTTCCATGACGTATAATCAATATGACAGCAATGAGAAAATAATCATGACAGCAGTGAGGAAAAATTCTGCCGAATCAACGTTATTATTCAATATTCTGCAATATTGAGTCAATGCCGCATTTTCATGTATAACCTATTCCCCTACTTACTCATTCTGTCAGTTGTATTAAAAGTTTTCAGTTTATACCGTCACATTTCTGTGTGCGTTTTCAATACTACTAGTGTATACCCATATTCTACTACAGCAAGTTGTCAATTGAAAACTGTATACAATGTTTACAGCTTACATAGTGAATGAAACAGCCCCTGACCTAACAGACCTATATCCTGTTATGCGAAACATACTGTTACTTGCTTATTTTTCTATATAACGTCATTCCTAATTCTGTATCGTTGACGTGTATATTTTTCTGGAAAACATTTCGAAAGTCTGTCGACATTGCATTTTTCGACTATTGTATATAAGCCATCATGTCCTATACGAACATGCAACAATCTCTGACCATCTTACTTTACAGGTAAAGCACTTCAAGTTTGTGACCTGAACATATTATGTCAACCTGTACCCTTGATATGTTCACGTTTGTCTATCACAATACCAAAGTAACCTCCTCAACATAGTCTACGTCACTGTAATGTGTCAGCGATCATCAAACATTTTTTTTACCCCGTGAAAATCTCAACTTTATGTCTAATGTAAGAATTAATAGAGCGTGCCATTCTCTCGTACTCTACAGATTTGCGAGTTCAACGTATGAAAGTCTCGTTAACGATCTATAATCGACTATAGGCCAAATGACATGAAGGAGAGGTCAACCTCATTAGTTCCGGCCGACTGTAATTGAATACGACACTCTGTTCACAGTTTATACAATCTTGAGACAAGTTTGAAAGCGCTGAACTAGAACTTCGGGGTCATGAATTAGCCTTTAAACTTGTGCAAGGTGTAAAATAGTGAATAAAACAGCATAACCAGTGTCTTTTTGTTGATAAAATATTTGATGTTATTATTAACGTCAAAGCTTTATGGAGACGCAGCTGGAAACTGGAAATTATCTTCTTCAATCGACTTTCAGTGACAGACATAGACTATGAGGAAGCACTCAGACAGACGATTAAGATGCGGAAATGCTTATTCGATAAGTTGATTGATGACGGTGATAGCGAGGACTCCGAATAAAGATCCCAGTGGAAATATTCGTACATAAACATTGAATGGAAGGCTAGATATCGAAATGATACCCACAACAATGGAGATGTATTTCATATAAGCAGTTTTCTCCCATTATTTGCTCAGTGCTATGAGTTGATGAATAAAGCGATTATTTAGTAATCTTCGTATTGCTTTGCCCCTATTTTATACTAGTCACATAATTCCTCCTCCTCCTCCTCCTCCTCCTCCTCCTCCTCCACACACACACACACACACACACACACACACACACACACCTCCTCCTCGGGCAAAAGTGTCTTTTACCATTATGTCTATTTTGGTCGGACAGGAATCGATTTCTGATAAACTAGAAATCATTGGCGTTATTGTACGCGTGTGAATTTTGGGCGTATGAATGTTTAGCACGCCATAGCATGAACATCAACAGTCGAAAATTGAATAACACGGGACCAACTCTAGAACAGGACTGGTGTTCAGAGCATATATATATATATTATTTTGTTATCGAGAACGAGTGTAAATGTTAATAGTTAAAATAGTGAACAATGGCGATGTTTGGATGTGTACGGATGAGTTGTCTGATTAAGAATTCGCAAAAAAGCGAATTCAGGGCGATTGCACGCTCGAATCGAAATCCATGTCACCACGGACATCGGCAGCGCTTCTCGAGGAAGCTCGTGTACGGATATGCCGGGAAAACTTACCTTCTATCGCGGGGACAAACTGTTTGAGTTGATTTCCCAGTTTTCAACAACAGTCTCGCCCTAAGAAGGTACCATTTTCGTACACGCAGTAATCGCCTCAGACGTCGTAATGCGCTTTTGTTAAATGAGCACGTAGTATAACCGATTTACTTTCCTTAACATGACAATAATCCTCTAAAATGGGGGCTGCACCGATTGTACATTATCGCCTTTTCCTTGGGTGAACAAACATTTGTAGGATTTCATACTATGGGTCGACTTAGGACCGTTTTTCAATACAGAGTTAACTTGTTCATGGTATTGCATGAACAGTATGAGGGGGTCCGCTTTAGCGTTAAAGCCTAATGTATGTAAGTGTGTAGTCTACACATATCGTATTTCGCTTTCGCGAAATTAATGCACTCACCGTCGAAGGTCCCACATGCGCGTCGTTTCGAGGGCGATCGCCAGGGGCTCGTGATATCAACATTGTTTGAATCCGGCCCACAACTCTGTTGTCGGATTCGTTCCAATTCGCAGTCCCATAATTTTGTGAGACCGTTCACGAATTCGTCTTCGTCCCAGCTGAAATAGGTACAAATGGGAGTCATACACTTTACGTTATCAAAGCACCCTGGAGTAGAATAGTCATAAGATTGAAATCTGACTTATCCCCCGAAAATTCCTAATATGACTCGCTATAACATCGTATGACGTTGTCGTACAACGCGCCTCTCTCTCGGCTATCGAACGGCGTTAGATCCATCCCCGTAACTCTTCCCGTTCCCAAGATATTGAGATTTTTCCGAAATTTGTGCGATTCATCTTGTGACGTCACTATGACGTCACCATGGTGATCCAACGACGCGTCTCTCTCCTGGCTATCCAACGACGTAAGTTTCATCGCAGTAGCCCTTCCCGTTCCAGAGATATTGAGATTCTAATGAATTTCAAAAAAAAAAAAATTAAAAAAAAAAAAAATCGAAATTTTTTTTTGGTCGAAAACGAAATTTCCAAGCTTTAGGTAAACAATTATACATTCTACCTATTTATCGAGTATATTTTTAATGAAGTGTAAGGAGAAACATATACGTCTCGGGTCAGCGAACCAACCAGTCGTGCATGACAAAGTATATATCAAACATGACTGCAAGTGTCCTCGGGCTACAACCGCTCGTGCGTGACGAAGTCTATCTTTGTAACACTCATAATACCATACACACCTTTGTAATATATATCTAGCCGGATAGTGGGCTTTAGGGCAGCATCCTTTTGTTTGTCACTTTAGCCGACCCCATAGCTTGGCTAAGCCTATCCGTATGCAGTACCTATGTGCATGTTTGCCTGGGAATTGTGATAATCTTGTTTGTACATGGCACCGTTTTTTAACAAACATTGATATATGTATATATATTTTTATGTTTCTATATGTATTCATGTATGGAAATAAAGTAAAGTAAGATAAGATTCGCTTGACAGCTCAGGTCTCATTGAGAATGGTGTCATACACGTCCTGATCATGATTAAAGCGTGTTTGGACTTGCAGAAACTAGTAAAAAAGTGCGCTTGATAAGCACGGTGTAAATGTCTGGAGGACTAGTATGGTATAATGTTACCTACATTTGTAATAAATCATTAATCGCCTTGTATGTCGGAGTATCAAAAGCATCATAATATTATAAAATCCCGCTGCTAGTTGGCAGACTTTGCTATGACGTCAGGGGGTATCGCCACTGAACTCTATTTCACGGTTCCGGTGAGTTAGAGATCTCAATGAACAAATCGGCGCACCTTAGATTGAATTAACTTCGCGGTTAAGCCACTGAGGATGTCCATTTGGATACTCTGCCTATATTAATGAGGAAATTTCCTATATCCATGTATGGGAAAACTTCACATAGTATAATTTTAGCAATAGGTTCTTAACCTATGAGGAAAAACAAATGTGCTGAAAAGCTTACCCATAATAATCGTTCGAAGGTAGCCCTCTGTCCATCCTGTCCATTCGAGTATGGACGATTAATCGATCGACGATTATATCCTCGGGCGAGTTTCGTAAATAGCCGACCTAGAACACCGCATTAGTCACGCTCCGCGATCCATCGCGCGCGCGCGACGGTCGCCCCGGTTCGCCGGCGGAGCGTGACTAATGCGGTGTTCTAGGTCGGCTATTTACGAAACTCTCTCGAGGATATAATCATCGATCGACCCCCGGTTCGCGGTGTTCGCGTGACTCACGGTGTAATTACAGCCTATCGACGAACCTTCAGGACTCGTCTATACGGTATAACAAACGCGATGATGTGAGAATGCGGTCAATCTGTGGAAATGTCGAGCTCTGTGGGATATATAAATATATGTTTGACCAGGTTGGCGGGGCTCGCGAGACTCATCATTTATTAATGTCATATTATAAGAGTCACGTATGTGGGGGAAAGCTCTTATAAATGGACAGAAAACTCGCATTTCACCACTCACGTTGAGAATACCGATACACATGGCACAGGTGCATGTGCACACCACATGGTTCAATGTTAGCTATAGCTTGAGGAGTGTTTGCGATGTTCATCGTCTGTTCACCCAACCGTGTCCATAGCCGGAGGACATATATGGCCTTGTTTTACTCTATTATAAAACGATACTACGTCTCGCACGAATGATTTTTAATTAAAACTGACACTCATCTTCCACACGGTGATGAATTTCTCGTGGTGTTCTCGAATCGTATATTTGCCCTTCGAAGGTGACATCAGTTCTATTTTCAGACTCAACTAATGGTATATTTAAGGAGCTTGACATCAAAAGCTGAACACTCGCGTGATAAAACCTTGCTCTTAATGTAAAATAGCTTGTTGTGACAGTGTTGAAAAGACATACTCGAATGGACAGGATGGACAGAGGGCTACCTTCGAACGATTATTATGGGTAAGCTTTTCAGCACATTTGTTTTTCCTCATAGGTTAAGAGCCTATTGCTAAAATTATACTATGTGATGTTTTCCCATACATGGGTATAGGAAATTTCCTCATTAATATAGGCAGAGTATCCAAATGGACATCCTCAGTGGCTTAACCGCGAAGTTAATTCAATCTAAGGTGCGCCGATTTGTTCATTGAGATCTCTAACTCACCGGAACCGTGAAATAGAGTTCAGTGGCGATACCCCCTGACGTCATAGCAAAGTCTGCCAACTAGCAGCGGGATTTTATAATATTATGATGCTTTTGATACTCCGACATACAAGGCGATTAATGATTTATTACAAATGTAGGTAACATTATACCATACTAGTCCTCCAGACATTTACACTGTGCTTATCAAGCGCACTTTTTTACTAGTTTCTGCAAGTCCAAACACGCTTTAATCATGATCAGGACGTGTATGACACCATTCTCAATGAGACCTGAGCTGTCAAGCGAATCTTATCTTACTTAAATTTATTTCCATACATGAATACATATAGAAACATAAAAATATATATACATATATCAATGTTTGTTAAAAAACGGTGCCATGTACAAACAAGATTATCACAATTCCCAGGCAAACATGCACATAGGTACTGCATACGGATAGGCTTAGCCAAGCTATGGGGTCGGCTAAAGTGACAAACAAAAGGATGCTGCCCTAAAGCCCACTATCCGGCTAGATATATATTACAAAGGTGTGTATGGTATTATGAGTGTTACAAAGATAGACTTCGTCACGCACGAGCGGTTGTAGCCCGAGGACACTTGCAGTCATGTTTGATATATACTTCGTCATGCACGACTGGTTGGTTCGCTGACCCGAGACGTATATGTTTCTCCTTACACTTCATTAAAAATATACTCGATAAGTAGGTAGAATGTATAATTGTTTACCTAAAGCTTGGAAATTTCGTTTTCGACCAAAAAAAATGTTCGATTTTTTTTTTTTTTTAAATTTTTTTTTTTTTAAATTTATTAGAATCTCAATATCTCTGGGACGGGAAGGGCTACTGCGATGAAACTTACGTCGTTGGATAGCCAGGAGAGAGACGCGTCGTTGGATCACCACGGTGACGGGGATGGATCTAACGCCGTTCGATAGCCGAGAGAGAGGCGCGTTGTACGACAACGTCATAAGATGTTATAGCGAGTCATATTAGGAATTTTCGGGGGATAAGTCAGATTTCAATCTTATGACTATTCTACTCCAGGGTGCTTTGATAACGTAAAGTGTATGACTCCCATTTGTACCTATTTCAGCTGGGACGAAGACGAATTCGTGAACGGTCTCACAAAATTATGGGACTGCGAATTGGAACGAATCCGACAACAGAGTTGTGGGCCGGATTCAAACAATGTTGATATCACGAGCCCCTGGCGATCGCCCTCGAAACGACGCGCATGTGGGACCTTCGACGGTGAGTGCATTAATTTCGTGAAAGCGAAATACGATATGTGTAGACTACACACTTACATACAGTAGGCTTTAACGCTAAAGCGGACCCCCTCATACTGTTCATGCAATACCATGAACAAGTTAACTCTGTATTGAAAAACGGTCCTAAGTCGACCCATAGTATGAAATCCTACAAATGTTTGTTCACCCAAGGAAAAGGCGATAATGTACAATCGGTGCAGCCCCTATTTTAGAGGATTATTGTCATGTTAAGGAAAGTAAATCGGTTATACTACGTGCTCATTTAACAAAAGCGCATTACGACGTCTGAGGCGATTACTGCGTGTACGAAAATGGTACCTTCTTGGGGCGAGGCTGTTGTTGAAAACTTGGAAATCAACTCAAACAGTTTGTCCCCGCGATAGAAGGTAAGTTTTCCCGGCATATCCGTACACGAGCTTCCTCGAGAAGCGCTGCCGATGTCCGTGGTGACATGGATTTCGATTCGAGCGTGCAATCGCCCTGAATTCGCTTTTTTGCGAATTCTTAATCAGACAACTCATCCGTACACATCCAAACATCGCATTGTTCACTATTTTAACTATTAACATTTACACTCGTTCTCGATAACAAAATAATATATATATATATATATATATGCTCTGAACACCAGTCCTGTTCTAGAGTTGGTCCCGGGTTATTCAATTTTCGACTGTTGATGTTCATGCTATGGCGTGCTAAACATTCATACGCCCAAAATTCACACGCGTACAATAACGCCAATGATTTCTAGTTTATCAGAAATCGATTCCTGTCCGACCAAAATAGACATAATGGTAAAAGACACTTTTGCCCGAGGAGGTGTGTGTGTGTATGTGCGTGTGTGTGCGTGTGTGTGTGTGTGTGTGTGAGGAGGAGGAGGAGGGAGAGGAGGAGGAGGAGGAGGAGGAGGAATTATGTGACTAGTATAAAATAGGGGCAAAGCAATACGAAGATTACTAAATAATCGCTTTGTTCATCAACTCATAGCACTGAGCAAATAATGGGAG
>JAVTVY010003649.1:0-41441 GCA_036873755.1 Hanleya hanleyi
AAAAGAAGTTAAAACTGACTACTTTTATTTTTTTTTTTTGCATTTTAGTCTCGGCTACACTGGTTGGTGCATTGGTGAAAAATTAGAAACTTTGACAAAACGGTGTACTTCTGGTCAATCCGATTGATTCTTGGGTATTTCTTTCGACGATTTGTGAATGCACGAAGGATAACCTGTTCCCAAAAACTTTGTTCATAATCTACCTGTATTGGAATTCGAATAGTGTACCATTTCAGATGATCGATCGTTATCTATGCAAATTCCTGGGAACAGCAATGTGAATGAAAAATATATTTCGGCTCGAGAAAGTGACACCGGTAACCATTGGAATTAAGAACTGTGTGCAACCACATCGTGGCAATTTAGTGTTCCTTTGTATACTGGTTTTCCGACTTGGGCGTCACTTGTTGACACAAAACGGCAAGGTATGCTTGTCGCAAAGTTTTGTAACCCATAAATTGAAAACAAATGTTTCGTTTTTTCGCAGAAGCAACTTCACATTGATTTGGGAGAATAGTGTGAACATCCCTTGACATAAATATACGGTCAGGTTGGTCGGATATGTGTTCTCTCGTGTTTGAATCAGGGGATTAAGGAAGCTTGGGTCAGACTTCAAAATTTGGTTTTCACCAAAATGTCTTCCGGACACATTAACACGCCACAGATGAAAATAGGATGAGAGCACAGGCGACTTGTATCTAAGTCCAATTTAACCCAACATCGTCGACGTTGACCTCTCGTCCCTGTCCTGTATTGCCATTGACTGGCAGCTGGTCGATGGTTTCAGCATGTTGTTGTTGTTGAGCTCCCGTACTCTTCTTCAAAGTGAGGTATGACGGTTTAAGCCCAACATATTGTGCAATGAAGGTGTAGAGTCAACCGTAAACACGAAAGTGCCGATCGCAATACAGTTATCCTGATAATCTTATCATGCCCCTCAATGTCACTAGGGTGCGTTTCAAGAATGCATACGGGGGGAACGTGATTGTTTGCGTTGGGGCAACGATTGAGGACTATCATGCAATATAGAAAATTAATGCATCTGTACGTCAAAGTTGCGTGGTAGGAAATCTCCTTTAATATGTTATGTTAAAACCATAGCCCATCATCCATGCTCTCTAGATCTCGAGGTCATAGAACACTTGTGGGAGGCGATATATCGTCTATTTGTGGCAAGGTGTGTTCGCACGATACACTGGAATCGATTGAAAGCCGAGTTTCTGAAAAAAACAGTATCCAGCTTTCTACGGAACAAAACTATGTGAGTAGCATACCATGGCTTTTACGCCAATAAGTGCTGTTTGACGTGAACACCCAGCATAACAATGAATAACTACTGGATACATTGTGGTTGCAAGCATTTTTTTTTTAATTCAAAAAGATATCTGTAATGGCCTATATATTTTACCGTCGAGAGCCTCCCCTCTACCGCTCTATTCTAATGATGTATATAACGCGTACGCGAGCTTGACCATCAAACCGCAACCGTATTGTCACTTGGTATTTACGTGATTAATTGGTTAACCGCGACGCACGCATTTACCTGTATATAATCCGAGCCATTTGTAATAAAGATCAGTCCACGTCTAACCGTCTTGTTTGTGTGTGTGTCTATCTGTGTTTGTCCTCTGTGAAGACTATTTCATTGACGACGAGAATTTTGACCTAACTCATGTATTATCCTGGCTTTGCTGATGGTTATCTTGAAGCGGCTGTTTACCACCAACCAAGAAGAAATTCGTCAAGTGTATAGACGGTCCAAATCCGTTCTCTCAGAAGATTATACGGTTGCATTTTATCACAGAACTTTGTTTAGTAGCCAAATTTGCCTTTGAGAACATTAGAAACTTTTCGACCATGGCGGTTCAGGAAGGCCCTATATTTGCAGAAATAGCACCAATTGACATTCATGGCGATTCTAGCACTTTAGCACGTTGGCTAGCTCGTTTTGAAAACAGCTGTGTCGCATGGAACATTACCGACCCAGACCGAAAACGGGCCATGTTCCTTGATCGGGGCGGAGAAGATTTATTCGATACCCACGAAACTCTAATTTTGCCCACTGAAGAGGAATTTGACGGCGCGAATAAGAAGACCGTCAAGGCATTTTAAGATTATTTTCCCCTGAAAAAGAACACCGAATATGAAGTATTCTAATGTCGACGTGCTGTACAACATGACGACGAAAACATAGATCAGTTCGTCATGCGCCTGCGCAAACTTGTGAATAATTGTGGTACTGACAGCCAGGACGCGAAAGATGTCGAAATAAAACATCAGATTGTTCAAGGGGGAAAAATAAAAAAGTACGACGACGCGCACTTCAACAAGAGATGTCCCTGGACAACATAATCAAACTGGCCATGTCATTAGAAATTTCCGAACACGAGACACATGGTATTGAAAACGTAACACCAGACTCTGTCAATCAAATCCAGCAATATGATCGCGTCAGCGGACACATCTGGACAGAGGGGCAAAACCACGAAACATAGACCGACGACCTGTGAAACGCGTGAATCGAGCTTTCTGGTAAACAAACTTCAACACCGCGCACGTGTTTCTATTGTGCATCCGAATTTCGGACCCTGTCCAGCAAAGAGGAAGGAATGCAACTATTGTCACGAAAAGGACATTTTGTTTCTTGCTGCCATAAATTACAGAACAAAGAAAAGCAAGGAAAGACGCAGGAGTAAACGTGGTTCGTGGTCAAGATTTGTCGGACAGTTGTGACGATTATTTGTTCAATTACAACACATATAAGGGAAGTGGGAAGAGCTGCCGACATACTGACAGAGCCACATGACTTCACAGTATAGTCTTCCGGTTAACCTATTCTAAAGCACATACCCAGAATCTAACGATTCGTGATATGTGTTGTATCTCAGGTACGCTTTTGCTGCACCTGTTCATGTGGAAACTTGGATGATATGACCACACGGCCCCTAGCACCGGCATAAGCGGTATTATATACAAATCTAGAAAGCTATGATGGAAATGCTCCGACAACTCGTATATTGGTAGTTGGTGAGCTGTTTCGCTGTGACAACTTGTACACTGGGGATTGGTGAGCTGTATCGTCGTCAGATGAAAATGCCGGCATTTAACACAAAAGATTAGTCTCTAAGGCCTGATGTCGACCCAGCATCAACTTCCCACAAATGCCAACGTATATCAAAGACCAAAAGGTCTGTACACGGGGCGGGTCTCGGGGACGAAACATCCACCAGCAGAATCTCGCCATATACAGGTAAAAATTACAACACATATAAGGGAAGTGGGAAGAGGTGCCGACATACTGACAGAGCCACATGACTTCACAGTATAGTCTTCCGGTTAACGTATTCTGAAGCACATACCAAGAATCTAACGATTCGTGATATGTGTTGTATCTCAGGTACGCTTTTATTGTACCTGTTCATGTGGCAACTTGGATGATATGACAACACGGCCCCTAGCACCGGCATAAGCGGTATTAGATATAAATCTAGAGAGCTATGATGGAAATGCTCTGACAAAGGTAATTGGTGAGCTGTTTCGCTGTGACAACTCGTACGCTGGGGATTGGTGAGCTGTATCGTCGTCAGATGAAAATGACGGCATTTAACACAAAAGAGTAGTCTGTAAGGCCCGATGTTGACCCAGCATCAACTTCCCACAAATGCCAACATATATAAGACCAAAAGGTTTGTACAGGGGGGGGCCTCGGGGACGAAACGTCCACCATGTGTCATGCATCTGTACTCAATTTACAAATTAAGACAAACAAATATAATCACCTTATAGGTATATTGAAGTGATCGAGAACAGTCCTCCTGGTGAATGCTCACCTTATAGGCATATTGAAGTGACAGAGAACAGTCCTACTGGTGAACGTTCTCCTTAAATGTATGTATTGAAGTGAGAGAGAACGCGGTCCTCTTGGTGAATGTTCTCCTTATGGGTATATTGAGGTGATAGAGGACGCTCATACTGGTGAATGTTTACATTATAGGTATATTAAAGTGATAGAGGACGGTCCTCCTGATGAATGTTCACATTATAGCTTTTATCGAGGCGATAGAGAACGGTCCTCCTGGTGACGGTTCTCCTTATAGTAATATTGAGGTAATAGAGAACGGTCCTCCGGGTGAATGTTCACATTATAGGTGTTATCGAGGCGATAGAGAACGGTCCTCCTGGTGACCGTCCTCCTTATAGTAATATTGAGGTGATAGAGAACGGTCCTCTTGGTGAATGTTATCCTTATGGGTATATTTAGGTGACAGAGGACGCTCATCCTGGTGAGTGTTCACATTATAGGTATATTGAAGTGATAGAGAACGCTCCTCTTCGTGAATGTTCACATTATAGGTATATTGAAGTGATAGAGAACGCTCCTCCTCGTGAATGTTCACCTTATGGAGTGATAGGGAACTGTCCCCTTGGTGGGTGTTCACCTCATATAGGTATATTTAGGGGATAGTGGATGGATCCCCTCGTGAATGTTCACATTGAATGTACATGTATATTGAAGTGATAGAGAACGGTCCTCCTGGTGAATGTTCCCATTATAGTTATATTGAAGTGATAGAGAACGGTCCTCCTGGTGAATGTTGTCCTTATAGGTGCATTGACGTGATAGAGAGCGGGCCTCCTGGTGAATTTTCTCCTTATGGGTATATTGAGGTGATAGAGAACGGTCCTCTTGGTGAATGTTCTCCTTATGGGTATATCGAGGTGACAGAGAACGGTCCTCCTGGTGAATGTTCTCCTTATCGTAGAATTGAGGTGACTGAGAGCGGTTCTCCTGATGAATTTTCTGCTTATGTGTATATTGGGGTGATAGAGAACGGTCATCCTGGTGAGTGTTCACATTACAAGTATATTGAAGTGATAAGAGAACGGTCCTCCTGGTGAATGTTCTCTTTATAGTAATATTGAGATGATAGAGAACCGTCCTCCAGGTGAATATTCTCCTTATGGGTATATTGAAGTGATAGAGAACGGTCCTCCTGGTGAATGTTCTCCTTACAGTAATATTGAGATGATAGATAACGGTCCTCCAGGGGGATGTCCTTCTTATGTGTATATTGAGGTGACAGAGAACGCTCCGCCTGGTGAATTTTCTCCTTATGGGTATTTCGAGGTGATAGAGAACGGTCCTCCTGGTGAATGTTCTCCTTATCGTAGTATTGAGGTGATAGAGAGCGGTCCTCCAGGTGAATGTTCTCCCTATGGATATATTGAGGTGATAGAGAACGGTCCTCCTGGTGAATGTTCCAATTATAGGTATATTGAAGTGATAGAGAACGGTCCTCCTAGTGGATGTTCCCCATATAATTATATTGAAGTGATAGGGAATGCGGTCCTCCTGGTGAATGTTCTCCTTATGGGTATATTGGAGTGATAGATGACGGCCATCCTGCTGAATATTCGCATTATAGGTATGTTAAAGGGATAGAGAACGGTCCTCCTGGTGAATGTTCACATTATAGGTATATCGAGGTGATAGAGAACGGTCCTCCTGGTGAATGTTCTCCTTATAATAATATTGAGGTGATAGAGAACGATCTTCCAGGTGAATTTTCTCCGTATTGATATATCGAGGTAATAGAGAATGGCCCTCCTGGTGAATGTTCACATTATAAGAATATTGAAGTGATAGAGAACGCTCCTCCTGGTGAATGTTTACGTTATAGGTATATTGAAGTAATATAGAACGGTTCTTCTGGTGAAATTATCCTTATAGTAATATTGAGGTGATAGAGAACGATCCTGCAGGTGAATTTTCTCCTTATGGGTATATCGAGGTAAGAGAGAATGGTCCTCCTGGTGAATGTCCACATTATAAGTATATTGAAGGGATAGAGAACGGTCCTCCTGGTGAATGTTCACATTATAAGTATATTGAAGTGATAGAGAACGATCCTCGTGGTGAAGGTTCAGCTTATGGCGTGATAGAGAACGATCCTCCTAGTGAATGTTCCCCATATAATTATACTGAAGGGATAGAGAACGGTCCTCCTGGTGAATATTCTCCTTATAGGTATATACTGAGGTGATAGAGAACGGTCCTCCTGGTGAATGTTCTTCTTATGGTTATATTGAGGTGATAGATGACCGTCATCCTGGTGAGTGTTCACATTATGGGTATATTGAAGTGATAGAGAACGGTCCTCCTGGTGAGTGTTCACATTATGGGTATATTGAAGTGATAGAGAACGGTCATCCTAGTGAATGTTCTCCTTATAGATATATTGAAGGGATAGAGAACGGTCCTCGTGGTGAATGTTTGCCCTGTAGTTATATTGAAGTGATAGAGGACGCGGTCCTCCTGGTGAATGTTCTCCTTATGGGTATATTGGGGTGATAGGGGACGCTCATTCTGGTGAGTGATCACATTATGGAGTTGATTGGAGTTGGTTGGTTGATGTTCACCTCATATAGGTATATTTAGCAGATAGTGGATGGATCCCTTCATGAATGTTCACATTGAATGTACATGTATATTGAAGTGATTAACAATGGTCCTCCTGGTGAATGTTCCCCTTATAGTTATATTGAAGTGATAGAGAACGGTCCTCCTGGTGAATGTTCACGTTATGGAGTTGGTTGGTGTTGGTTGGTTGATGTTCACCTCATATAGGTATATTTAGGAGATAGTGGATGGATCCCTTCGTGAATGTTCACATTGAATGTGCATGTATATTGAAGTGATAGACAACGGTCCTCCTGGTGAATGCTCCCCTTATAGTTGTATTGAAGTGATAGAGAACGGTCCTCCTGGTGAATGTTCTCCTTACAGGTGCATTGAAGTGATAGAGAACGCCTTTCCTAGTGACTGTTCATGTTATGGAGTGATAGGGAACGGTCCCCTTGTTTGGTGTCCACCTCATATAGGTATATTATGGGATAGTGGATGGGTCCCCTCCTGAATGTTCACATTGAATGTACATGGATATTGAAGTGATAGAGAACGGTCCTCCTGTTGAATGTTCCCCGTATAGTTATATTGAAGTGAATGAGAACGGTCATTCTGGTGAATGTTTACATTATAGATATATTGAAGTGATAGAGGACGGTCCTCCTGATGAATGTTCACATTATAGGTTTTATCGAAGCGATAGAGAACGGTCCTCCTGGTGAATGTTCTCCTTATAGTAATGTTGAGGTGATAGAGAACGGTCCTCCAGGCGAATGTTCTCCTTATGGGTATATCGAGGTAATAGAGAACGGCCCCCCTGCTGAATGTTCACATTATGGTGTGATAGAGAACGGTCCTCCTACTGAAGAGTCCATGACATTATCCCCCAACGACAGTTTCCCCAGCGACATTTTCCCCACCGATATTTTCCCCCACGACAGTTTCCCCAGACGACATTTTCCCCAGGCGACATTTTCCTCACCCTAATATTACGTGCTGTAATAATTACGATCTGCCGACAATCGCAGTCGCGGTCAATTCCCCACCTTGATTTTTTTAAGTTTGCACTTAAAGTTATTTATTCGGATCGTAACTTAAGAATATTATATGCCAATGAATGAAAAGTGATCAAAAATTCCCGCTGCATAAAAGCGGCAAAAATTTGATATTATTATATGATCACTTCATCATCGACACTGCCGATATTTTCCGATAGATTACTAGATATTCGAATTTGAATTGAACATATTTAATTCATAACGATTTAGACAGAACTGAACTTTAAATTAAAAATGTTTGGTTCATAACGATTTAGACAAAACTGAACTTTCAAACAATACATTATAACAACAAAAATCTACTCAAAAGTATTGATTATTCACTTTATAGGCAGAGAAATTGCCGGAAATTGACGAAATAAAACGATAGTTCATTGTAATTCAAATTTGATGCGGTCGGTAGGCCGACATAAGACCGTGACAAGAAATAAATAACAGCCAGAAAACTAATTGTAATTATTATTACAGCACGTAATATTAGGATGGGGGAAATGTCGCCTATGGAAAATGTCGTGTGGGGATACTGTCGTGGGGGAAAATGTCGCTGGGGAAAATGTCGCTGGGGAAACTGTCGCTGGGGAAAATGTCGCTGGGGAAACTGTCGTTGGGGGATAATGTCGGTACCCCCCTACTGAATGCTCCGCACAAAATAATATTAAAGGGATAGAGAACGGTTCTCCTGTGAATGTTCACCTTATAGGTATATATTGAGGTGATAGAGAACGCGGTCCTCCTGGTGAATGTTCTCCGTATAGGTATATATTGAGGTGATAGAGAACGCGGTCCTCCTGGTGAATGTTCTCCTTATAGGTATATATTGAGGTGATAGAGAACGCGGTCCTCCTGGTGAATGTTCTCCTTATAGGTATATATTGAGGTGATAGAGAACGCGGTCCTCCTGGTGAATGTTCTTATGGGTATATTGAGGTGATAGATGACGGTCATCCTGGTGAGTGTTCACATTATAAGTATATTGAAGTGATAGAGAACGGTCCTCCTGGTGAATGTTCTCCTTATAGGTATATTGAGGGGATAGAGAACGGTCCTCCTGTTGAATGTTTGCCTTAGTTATATTGAGGTGATAGAGCATGGTCCTCCTGATGAATGTTCTCCTTATAGTAATACTTAGGTGATAGAGAACGGTCCTACAGGTGAATGTTCTCCCTATGGGTATATTGAGGTGATAGAGAACAGTCCTCCAGGAGAATGTTCTCTTTATAGTAATATTGAGGTGATAGAGAACGGTCCTCCTGATAAATGTTCTCCTTATAGTAATACTGAGGTGATAGAGAACGGTCCTACAGGTGAATGTTCTCCCTATGGGTATATTGAGGTGATAGAGAACAGTCGTTCTGGTGAATGTTCTCCTTATAGTAATATTGAGGTGACAGAGAACGGTCCTCCAGGTGAATGTTCTCCTTGTGGGTATATCGAGGTGATAGTGAACGGTTCTCCTGGTGAATGTTCACATTATAGGTACATTGAAGTGATAGAGAACGGTCTTCCTGGTGAATGTTCACCTTATGGTGTGGTAGACAACGGTCCCCTTGGTGAATATTCACCTCACAGGTATATTAAGGGGATAGTGGATGGGTCCCCTCGTGAATGTTCACATTGAATGTAAATTGAAGTGATGGAGAACGGTCCCCCTGGCGAAGGATAGGGGATGGGTCCCGCTCGTGAATGTTTACCTTGAAGCCACATGTATATCGACATGATAGAGTGCGGTCCCCTGATCAAAGTTCACTTCCGATAACTTGACCGGAAACGGAAGTGACGGTCAGTGTCCATAACGTGAAAGCGACCATTTTTACATCGGGGACGCCATTCTTTCGTATCAATTCGCTCTTTCTCTCCTATTGATCGCGTTATTCAACCTTTTATTCACGGATCAATAACTATCTTGAAAAAAATGACCTTCAGATTTCTTTTAGCTACATGTATACTCAAGCAAAAAATATATTACGGTATGGGTAGGGTAACAATGTTGTTGTTTTTTCTAATGTATGACCGGTAACAATGTCATATAATGAAAATTAACGTATGGAAATTCTTACATATTCGTTTAAAGTCCAGACTGTTTTGATGCTATTATATTAATGTGCAGTCGATATCTGAATTGCCATTTTTTTTATACCTGGTGAACGTTGTCAATCCGCAAGATCTTGTGATAAAAACGATTTATGGCCAGGATATTTCATTATTTTCAAAAATATCCAGGTTGATAGAAAGTTATTCCTCATTAACTATGGAGATATGAAATATGGAGAGATATGATATGATCAATAACTTATTTGCAGAACTGGATAGCTTGAAATTATTTCCAGCAGGTGATTATGAAAGCCTATGTGAACTTCGTCTAACCCGATGTGAAATTGTCCTCCCCCCCCCCAAAAAAAAATATATTTTTGTTATACCCGAGGCTAGCGTGCTGAAAGTTACCACGTTATATCTTTGGGTCACGCTCTACTAGAAAATGTAAATAATCCAAGATTACTGCCATGGTGACATTATTTTCCAAAAGGCATTTTTGACGATTTTCGGTCAGATTCTTCGATTTTTTTTATTTGCGCAAGTTTTTCCGCTAAAACTACATAATACAATGACAGAAAAAATGTGACAACTATCACCCCGAAAAGGTGATGAGTTAGTAATCACCTTTCTTATGATCACCTTTAAAAATGATGGCCATCACCTCTGATGAGTGATTAGCAATTATTGTGAATTTAGATCATCACCTTTTAAGAGTGATGAAGCAACATCATCACCCCTAAAAGGTGATGACCGCCACCATTTAAAGGTGATGGCTCTAACTCATCGCCTTTTGAAGTTGAAGGCCAGGTCTGATCACCATTAAAGGGTGATGGGCCATCACCTTTTTCCTGGCTGTGTAAATTAGAAACTAAAATATTTTTGGGCACTTTTATACATGAAAGGCAACAATTTTGAAGAAAAACGACAAACAACGCAACTGTTCATTCACACCCTCATTGCAGTCATTTTGAATTTGATCATGATCCTCTTTTCAGAGGGATATGTAAATAGGCAATATTTAAAATGACTCCAATATACAAAGCGGAAAAGTCACAGACTTTCAGCTCTTGATATTTGTTCGTTTCGGAGCTACGGGAAAAATTTCACTTGGGTGAGGGGGTAAGTGCCCCCCCCCCCCTACCCTCCAGGCCAGGCAGGGTTAAGATTTTTTTTGTGAAAATTGAAATTTGACAGTTAAGAAATGGTTTTAACTGAAACTATAGGACAACGGCCCGAATAACCGATGCATGAGTTTCAGAATGATATTTATTTCAAGTCATTACATTTTTTTCTATGATGACAGCAGAAACGTAACAGAAACAACATGTTGTCGATCCCTGCAGTTATTCAAGATTCTGTGCATTTCTCATTGAATTCTAATGAACAATGTAGACTTTTGTTCTTAATTAAATAATTAATTAATGTGTACAAAATCGTTTGTTACCTATATTTTAAATTATCGCCAACCGTCTTAAATGTAGCAAAATGTATTGTTGTCTATACGGTATGGTCTACTAGCTTCCATCTTTTGTGAAGTTGGCAAGTTTTTAGTCTAAAATCAGTTATGTATACCGCCTATCCCTACACCGCTCATATACGTATAAAACTTCCATCTCATAATACGCTTATTCACTCGCATATATAACCTACTTAAACTGACGGGCGATGATGTCAAAACATCAGAAAGTCTTTCAGGCCTAGCCTACATCGCTGTCCAGAGTTATCGTCCATACATGGCAGAAACCTTTCCTGCTGATCAACGTGCCTTCTCGAGAATGTAGGCTGGCAAGTACTGTTGGAGATATCAGAGGAAGCTCGGACAACTGATCACGTGTTCGAGGCAACTTCTCATTCTTAACACTAAAATGTCGGGCTCTGTGGAAAATGAGTACAAACAATCCGGTAAGTTGTGCTACTTTCCATTTTCATCGAATTGTTCAACGACGATCAAGAGTCGACACACTGCAAAATTTGAGTCTACGGTACAAAAATGTGAACCGAGAATGTACGGTGGCGCATAGGGGACATCGACTTTTCTTCACAGTTTATTTACATTTTTATTACTTTTCTGATTTTCTTGTGTAGTTTCTCCATTTTTCGTCTATACCCTTCAAACAGATTTCTATTTTATCACATAATTTCTTCAGATTTCCGTCATTGCTAGTAACGTCGTCATAAATGTTTTTATCAATTTTTCACCGAAAACCAAATAAAACACTCGAAAACGTTTAAACCGCGGTTGAAACCTTTACACCGCGGTTGAAGAACGTGTTCTCCGCGGTGAAAACTAGGTTTTCACCTCGTTTGAAACTAGATTTCCACCGAGCGAACATTTTAACCGTTTTGGAAACCTTTCCACCGCGTTCAAAATGTTTTCACCGCGGTTGAAACGTTTCCACTCCGGTTAAAACTGTTCACCTCTTTACAACAACAACAACAATACTATATCAAAGCTAACAATCATTTGTCGAAATCAAATGCCCACACACAGTTAAATATCTTAATATTCTATTATGTTGATAAGGAACTTTCGGCTGGTAAGAACTAGGTTTTGTGAAATGATGTTTTGGTACAGGGCTAGGCAGGGGTGTATTATATGGCATAATGGGAGACAATCCTGTTTGAAGGTTGGAAAATTGTAAATTTTGAGATTGAAATCCAACATGCAGCCCAACATGATATTTAATAAGTTTGATATATATTAAATAAAAATAAAAATGGAAATTATGGTGACCAGACAATGGCGTAAGGATCTCGCCCAAAGGTGAAGATAAGTTCCCCATTTGCGTACACTTCGCCATCCATAAGATGGCTTGCGAATCGCGTGTCTCCATTATAGCGGAGCGATATCCGGTACTTTACCGGATTCTGTTCGGCCTTCATCCGGCGGAGAACAGACTCGAGAAATCTGATAAATTACAGGTTATCATACATACCTCGGAAACAGATATTGCCTGGGCTTACAAAATATGTAGGTATGAATAACTTTCGTATAATCTAAGAGGTGTGGTAGATCTGTAATTTTGAACAAGTAGGACATCACATGACTCGAAAATGGCGGGTTACGTTGGGGTAAGGTCGATAGACTTTATCTGATTGGCTGACGAAGTTAGGTGGTATTGATTTCTGAAAATTCCCTCTTGCAGTTGCCGAAAGTATTCTGAAAAAGGGATACACACTGTCCCCGGCTAGGGTCAGTCTGACCGCGTATAGATGACCCCGATGGTTACAGGTTGATAAGTTCCCAAATGTAAATTCACAATAAAATGGTTCATCAGAAAGTAACAAGCACATACGCAGTTCATCTAAGCATGTATAATTAAACAAAGCGAGTGCTCCAAGGACTAGGCCACACATTTCTAGCCTATGAATATCCTATTTCAAATATTCGCTCGCGCGTATTAGGAGACTTCGCATCAGATTAATATAGTGGTAATGAATTTCAAGTAGATTATCAAACGATGATGACTTGATTACATAAACAATTCAGAGATCTCTCCATACACCTTACTTTCTGCTTTGTTAAATTTTTTTCCTGTCACAAAATGTATTAATCAAATACCGCAAAACAACTAATTTCTCATCTCTCAGGGAAAAATAAATTACAAAATTGAACTGAGGATGTAGACCTTCATCACCCGTCTCATTTATATATGTGAAAAGTTGGTCCTCCAGGCTGATGGCATTATCTGATGTGATCGCTTTGACGTCAATACACCGAAAAAAACATGACCACCTACTGTGACAGAGCAAAAGACCCAACGTTTAACTGTCCTTAATTGTAGAACGCATATAATGCATAAGGCCAGCGGGGATCGTTACAGTCGTTAATTAGTTAATTGTGTTGATTTGAGGTGGGAAGCAAGGTCGTGCGTGAAGAGAAGAAGTAAAGGCTAATCAACATTATTTACCAATTAGCAACGGTAACACGCCCTTAAGGCTGATTCTGAGAAGACAAATTATTAACTTAAACGTCCTCAAGATAAGGATTTCAAATTCAAAATGGTGGTAAGTAATTTGACCGTAAACACACCTACAGCCTCTCGGAGCTTTGCCTGATTCACGATATTAGGATCGTAAAACTGGAACATTGTATCGGCATATTATCTTATGTTGTATATATTCCTGGAATCTCGCCGTCTACTTAGTAATAAAGCTGTATGTAAAACCGCCAAACACCTTTTAGGTGTGTATTCTGGTTCATCCCATATTTCTGGAATCTCATCGTCTCTTAGTACTAAATCAGTATCTAACACCAAACTCCTTTTAGGAGTGTACGTGGTTAACATAACCGTTGCTGGAGACAGATCAACCCTAATGGTAAGTAATTTGACCGTAAACACACCTACAGCCTCTCGGAGCTTTGCCTGATTCACGATATTAGGATCGTAAAACTGGAACATTGTATCGGCATATTATCTTATGTTGTATATATTCCTGGAATCTCGCTGTCTACTTGGTAATAAAGCTGTATGTAAAACCGCCAAACACCTTTTAGGTGTGTATTCTGGTTCATCCCATATTTCTGGAATCTAATCGTCTCTTAGTACTAAATCAGTATCTAACACCAAACTCCTTTTAGGAGTGTACGTGGTTAACATAACCGTTGCTGGAGACAGATCAACCCAAATGTGGTAAGTAATTGACCGTAAACACACCTACAGAATTACGGTGCTCGGTCTGACTCAACGGAACAAGCAGAGGGAGGAAATCGGAAATCGCGTCTTAAAGTATATGCCGCTGCATCATATGAATGATATTTGCTTTCTTTACCGCCTAAGAACCGAGAATCAGAGGATCCGTGCAGTACTATAAATTTATCTGAATACCAGTGATATTTCAGAGTATTCCAAAACCAGCATAGCTGACAGTTATAACGTCGGACGAAGGAAAGAGACAAATCTCATCGCCTATAAAGCGTATGTTGATTTCCCAGACTTAAACGAACCAGAGGATTCGTGATGAAAAGAGCCGTATTATATATTTATCTGAATACCTGTGATATTTCAGCTACAAAATCTATGTTCTTCAATAGAATGATGAGAGATTAGATGGTTGGACCTATGGCTATTGAAATGTAGACCAGCGAAGAATTGGATTTACAGATATACAGAGGAAAACGCTGCCCATCATGGGAATTTCATTATCGTTCGTGGGATTTTATCCCAACAAGCCAAATGATATGAGCATTTGGCTCGTTCTATATTCTGATAAATGGAGACAGATCAGCTACTCAACCATGCAGGCGCTCGACACTAGAAACCCAGAAATGCAGCGAAAATGGCGAAATTGTATTGAAAGAAGTACAGATATCGAGTGATTTCCATTGGACTCCAAATTTGCTATGGAAACTGTGACGTCATATCAATGCCATATGAATTTGTTTGAAAATTTACTGTATACCAAGCATGTAGACCAAGAAGTTGGAACATTCCAGTCATAATTGCTGTATACGTATAGAGTAAACTTACTTGTACGTATTTTGCCTATTTATTACGACGCACAGTGAGCTTTACTGCCAGCTTTTCAACTTTTCATTAGGAAAAGAAACACAAATCTGCAAATGACGGACGGATTTTACGATTCTCTCTCTAGTGCTTTCGCCAAGGTCCGCGCGCCCAGCAGCTATCCTTATATAAGACAATGCCGGGCTGGCTAGCTGAGAGTATTCCGAAACCAGCATAGCGGACAGTCATAACGTCGGACAAAGGAAAGAAACAAATCTCATCGCCTATAAAGCGTATGTTGATTTCCCACACCTAAACGGTGCGTTGATCAGTTCCTTCACCTATAAAGTGAATACTGAACGAGAAGACCTGTCCGGCGTTGAATGGTTGTGTTCACCTATAAAGTGAATACTGAACGAAATCACCTAGACGGTGCATGCCCACCTACAATAAATTGGTGCAGGCTCTGATATTATGCAGATGCATTAAACTTTTAATATATCGAATGAGACACCTATACCGTGCGTGCCCACCTACCATA
Source organism: Hanleya hanleyi (assembly GCA_036873755.1). Classification (NCBI taxonomy): domain Eukaryota; kingdom Metazoa; phylum Mollusca; class Polyplacophora; order Lepidopleurida; family Hanleyidae; genus Hanleya; species Hanleya hanleyi. Next base: position 15,487 of record JAVTVY010003649.1, read on the forward strand.
AATTGGTGCAGGCTCTATTAATATGCACTTTATTATACGGTACCAAACGAGACACCTTCACGGTGTATGCCCACCTACCATGACTTGATGCAGGCTCTGATAATATGCAGATGAGGTCACATTAAAATATCGAATTAGACACCTAACCGGTGCACGCCCTCCAGAAAATTAGTACTGGTACATCCCAGTTTTAAATTCCGATATTCAAGGAAAAGGTTCCTGCAAATATGTATGTGCAAAGAATTAGTCTACCATTATACTAAACCGCACCCCCTGATGAGAACCCGCGGATATCACAATGATATAAAGAGGTTCGAAACACTGAATGCAGAATTACTGAAATCACGTATTATGAAATCACATCTTTCGCCACACGCTATAGTGTTCGTCTGTCTGCATGGTGTCGGGTTGATCTGTCTCCAGCAACGGTTATGTTAACCACGTACACTCCTAAAAGGAGTTTGGTGTTAGATACTGATTTAGTACTAAGAGACGATGAGATTCCAGAAATATGGGATGAACCAGAGTACACAGCTAAAAGGTGTTTGGCGGTTTTACATACAGCTTTATTACCAAGTAGACAGCGAGATTCCAGGAATATATACAACATAAGATAATATGCCGATACAATGTTCCAGTTTTACGATCCTAATATCGTGAATCAGGCAAAGCTCCGAGAGGCTGTAGGTGTGTTTACGGTCAAATTACTTACCATTCTGTAGGTGTGTTTACGGTCAACTACTTACCACTGAGATTGCGGGCCTTGTGTCCAACCCTGACCTCACACGTGTATCATGGGTCCCCCCTGGGGGACTCGCTTGATCCTTACATTGATTATTGGCGCAAAGTCTGACCACCATACACTGTCATGAAAGAACTGCACAGTAGGTAATGATTAAAGCACAGTTTTTACTATGTGTGAATTAAAAGCCATCCATAACCACAGGTATGGAACGAGAAGAAACTATGGACAATTCAAACATGTTGTCTCGTATGGCTTTCAACTGTCTTTGAATGGGCGGACGGATATTCTCAACGAACACCACATGTGGACTTTTCTCACACCTACAGCGAGTATCGCTTTGGTGACATGTACTCAAACAGCGGGATGCTAAGATCAATGCTCATATAAGGAGAAAAACGCAGACTCAAAACAAACTATGCAAAAGTCTCGTGTTAGCGGTCTTTTCAAAACAAAAATCATGAACAATCCAACTCCAAGCACCAGTATGGCTACCAACGAATCAGCCACCGGTACCGAACAGTCTTCACTTATACCGACGGCGACAGAAGTTGCCACGACGATGTCCATGTTCCAGTGCAACATGTCACCCATGGATGATCCAACAGAAACTAGTTCCTGCCCAAATGTACCGTCGGAACATATGATTAACTCGGCAATCGCCAAGGCAGAGTCCATCGCAGAGAAACGACACCCATTTCGCACGTTGCGGGAAGCCATAAAACTGTCGAATGCCACAAAAATTGGGCCGGGATTCATAAGATTCAACATTGTCCCAGGACTTGGTACTGCAGAAGACACACGAGAGTTTGTGGACCCGAAAATCCAAGCATTGATACTCAAGTGCGAACAGGTCGCACGGGATGGACTAAAAGAGATAGCCGAGGAGTACATCAACTGCACCACCAACGAGATGTCCAGCCTGTTTGAAGGTATCCTGGCTGACATACCACCAAATACCAAAGAAAATGGGGAATATAGAAAGCGGTTAACTGAAAAGGCAAAGGAGATCTCCGAGAAATCTGATGCAGATCTACGGAAGTTTATAAAAACTTCCAAAATTCCAAGACCCACCGCCTCAAAGACCCAAGAAACCACAAAACCAATAGAACAACACCAGCCCAGACAACAACAGCATCAAGCTCGTCAGCCGTTTTACCGACCGGTACAACGAAAATATGAAAGCAACAGACCGGTTTACCGCCAGGCCCCGTACCACCAGCAAAACAGAGGATATAACAGAAGACAAGCGTCGCCACCCAGAACACACAGGCGCACCACTCCTCCGAGACCACATAGATCGAGCCACGACGAAAGGAAACGGAATATCGCCGACGTCGTGAAGGCCCTATACTTGAGAACATCAACTAATTATACAGACTCTGTACATTTTTTGAGCATTGTGCTATTAAACTTGCTCTGATCCACCAATACTGGTGCTTTAATTGACAGTGTAACTGTGTTACTCTTGTCTATCCTTACTGTGCTTTTGATATTATCATTACTATACTTATACTACATGTGCGATATTATCCTGACATACGCTGCTGTATATTATATATACGGGATGTATATATTAAATATTTTACAATAAAATGATATATTACACATACAATCAAGTGATTTTCCTGTCTACTACTTTCTCGTGTCAATAACATGCCATGAGATCGGATATCTGTGACGCCATATCGGTGCAAGATGTGCTTATTTGCAAAATAATTAGCATCAAACCAAGCCTACAGCCAAAGAGGGTAGGATTTTCCAGTCATAATTGCCTTATACGTACAAAATAAACCTACTGACAAGTTTTCTACCAGTTTATAACGACACACAGTGCAATTTACTGCCAGATTTTCAACTGTTTAAAGGAAAAAGAAACACAAATCCGTAAACGACGGACTAATTTTTGACTCTCTCTCTCCCAAGTGCTTCCTCCCAGGTCCGCGCGCCCAACCGACTTCCTTATATAAGACAATCCCGGGTTGCCTGCCTCAGAGTCGGTGAGTTGTCCTCTCCTGTATGAAATCATGCATGCAGTAACAACTTTGTCGTATCGAGGTGTCACGGTGGCCTTTGATTGGATGCCGGCTCATTGTAATATACGAGGCAATGAAATGGCTGATCAGCTAGCCAAAAAAGCATTGTCTCTGGTTAACATCACTGTACCGGCCCCTCTGAATGTCAATGAAGTTATGGCTCGTTTGAAGCCATACTTTATTGACATGTGGCAGGAGGAATGGATGTATTCCAATAAAGGCCGGTTTTACCATCATCTTCAGCCTTGTGTAACAACAGGAGCCTGTGTGTCTATGTCTAGTCGTAGGGCAGGGGTTCTTCTGTTCAAATTATTATCTGGGCATATTGCCGTAAATAGTGTATTGTTTAACATGAGCCTGCATCCAACTGGCCTTTGTGACACCTGTAATGTTATGGATACAGTTGAACATTATCTTTTAAACTGTACACGACACGCAAGGCATAGGTATCAGTTATTTGTTGATCTCACTTTAGTTGGGGTTTTTAATCATACTTTTGACAACATACTAAAGCCTGAAAAGAATAGGGATAAAATATTTAAAGCAGTGGTTAACTATATGCTTAAAACACGTCGCTTTGTGCTCAACTAAATTAGACCATTGATATTTTAACTATGTCATTATAAATTAATGCATTATACAAATGTCTACTTGCTTGCTTGTCTTCGTGATACTATTGAAGGTCACGGGGTGAGTCTAGTATGTGGACTGTAATGTATTGTTCGCTAGCTTGGCCCTGGGGTGTCAGTATTGCCTAGTCATGGGGTTGAGGGTGGGGGGATTTGGCTTGATGCCTCACTAAGGGTTGAGTTTAGTGTCACACCTTTATATCACTGGTCTCCTTGCTTGCACCTGAGGTGTCAGCATTGCCTGGCCTCGGGGGTTGGTTGGGTGACTGGTATGCATTTCAATTTATATTTTAATGTTATGTGGTTATATCACATGTACTGGTCTTTGGTCTGATTTGTTGAGCATGAAATTATTATACACATAATTTTAACATAATCATAACACAGTATGACCATTGCAAGCCCTTAAATAAGTATATATGATTATTGGCTTGTCATTTTTGACACGTCTTTAATAATTTGTGTATATGTTTATATCCCTTTCTTGGGTTCATATAGTATTTTATGGCCTTTTTAATCCTGATTTTATCAAAGGGTCGTTGGATTCTTAATTCCTGGTGTACTTGCACATAATAATATATCATCGTGTTCCCTTTTCTTCATCGCCTTCCTGTGGTTTAAACTTGCATTGCTTGCTTATATACATATATATATTTACAAATCATCGTATAGTATTTAATATATTTATTCATCATATAAGCAAACTCAATGCACAGATAGTGGCGCACATACTTTTTCCAAAGTGAGCGCCACCTAAATTCAAAATCTGTCTGCCTCAGAGTATTCCAGACCAGCATAGCGATACCGTCGAGCGATGAAAAGAAACCTCACCAACACCAAACCGCTGATTTTAAAATCTCATCGCCTATAAAGCGTATGTTGATTTTCCACACCTGAACGAGAAGCTGATCAGTTCCTTCACCTATAAAGTGAATACTGAACGAAGACACAGGATTTCTTTAAATCTCATCGCCTATAAAGCGTATGTTGATTTTCCACACCTGAACGATGAGTTGATCAGTTCCTTCACCTATAAAGTGAATACTGAACGAAGACACAGGATTTCTTTAAATCTCATCGCCTATAAAGCGTATGTTGATTTCCCACACCTGTACGGTGTGTTGATCAGTTCCTTCACCTATAAAGTGAATACTGAGAGAAGACACAGTCAGTCTTTTCTATCTTATCGCTTATAAAGCGTACATATTGATTTTGACACCTAAACGGTGTGGTGATCAGTTCCTTCGCCTATAAAGTGAATACTGAATTAAAACATCTATACGGTGTACGATGCGTGTCTAAACATAGACGGTGTTTTCACATTAAAAAACTCCGACGATCGTTACAGTCTCAAAGCGATACACATACTAAGTATTTGACAAAGTCTATTTCATACCAGGCAACGGTTAATCATGCCGGCCCGACGATTATACAAGAAAAGTAAGACTCGAGTGAAAATTACTCGACACTCACAATACAAACGCTCCAGAGAACAACTGGAGAAGGAAAATATTAAAGTCAAGCGCCTACACCGGGTACAGGCAGGCAAATCATTTATTCGAAACTTATCAAAATACCCTTTAACAGAGGATGACGTTTTGCTCCTATCCAGAGGCCTATCCTTTGTACCCACGCCGACAATCAGCAAGCTATCAATCCTGAGAGATTTTGATATGTTTGAACGCAATCTGCGCATTATGGAGAATTTCGCTGACACAAGTGGTGAAAACAGCAAACCACACCCTTTCAAAAATAAAAAGGATTTCACGCCTCCGCTGGCAAATAATCCAGTGGAGAACTATCTATATAGTACCAGAATGGAAATCATCGATAGATTCCAGATAAAATCTATCAACAACTTACCAAAAGGAGAGAGAGAGGCGCTCAAATCATTAGCCACGAATGATCAGATATTGATTACAAAGGCCGACAAAAACAATACCACTGTAATTCTAAACAAAGATGATTATATCAAAGAGGCTAACCGTCAACTATATGACGGCATTCATTATATGGAAATTGACACAATCAATATTGCGGAGACGCACCGATTAGTCCTGGATATTGTATGTAAATTACAACTCGGCAAATATCTGGACAAAGAGACGTACTCATATCTCTATGATCCCACTCAAGGGAAGAGTACGCCGAAACTATACTTATTACCGAAGATACACAAAATACAGAATGTACTAGACAAACTCGATCCGGCCAACCCGGACCCCGAGCTAGTTGTCAATGTTCCGGGACGACCTATCATTTCACAATGTAACTCTCCGACTGAAAAAATTGGAAGATATCTGGACCATTTTCTACTACCGCTTGTGAAAAAACAAGCCACATATGTATCTGACACGATGGATTTTATCAACAACTTGGAAATGATAAAAACAAACGATGATATCATCCTTGCCACTTACGACGTGACGTCACTATATACCAATCTCGCTTTTACAGAAATGATTACAGCTCTTAGAGCAGAACTGGAGGAATACGAAGAAATAGTGTATGACATAACACGCCCGAAGATCGAACTGATTGTAGAAATTGCTACACTGATACTCACTAAGAATGAGTTCACCTTCAATGGAAAGAACTACAGACAAATAATTGGTGCCTCAATGGGTGCCGTCCCGAGTCCTGAATTATCCGATATCTGTATCTACAGACACATCAACAATTTAATCGGACAATATGAACACAAGGATAAAATCATCTTCCACAGACGTTTTAGAGACGACGGAATGATAATTTTTCAAGGAAGCATTGCTGAAATGAGGCAATTTTTCGAAATGGCTAACAAAGCACATGAATTAATCAAATTCACACATGAAATATCAGAAACCGAAATCTCTTTCCTGGATCTTACCATATTCAAAGGACCAAGATACACAAAAAATCACATTCTGGATGTGAAGTGTTTTACAAAACCTACTGATACATTTCAGTATCTACATCGAAATTCAGCACATCCGCCGTCCAGTTTCAAATCGTTTATGAAAGGTGAAACGATAAGATATGTACGCAACTGCAATAATCAAGCAGATTTCCGTTACAAACTGACTGATTTCCGAGAAAAATTGACAAAACGCAGCTACAACAGTAAAGAAATAATATCTCAAACTGACGAAGGATTGTTCACAAACAGAACAGAGATCCTAACGGGAAGAAAAAAGAAAATAAACAACATAAAGAAAAGACCCATCCGTTTCATCACCACCTACCATCCAGCGATGAAATATATCAGGAAAATCCTGCTAAAATATTGGCATTTTGTCAAATCTTCCGAATCACACACAACGAAAGTCTGGGAAAACCCAGGAATGGCATACAGAAGAGGAAGGAATTTGAAAGAAATGTTGAAGAAATCAAAAATATGAACATTGTGACTTGATACGTTGGACTCCTGATGAGGGTTGACGTGTAGTTATTTTACTAAAATAACTCGAATAAACCCGAAACACTTGTCTGCATTCAACTTTATTCGTGCTCAATATGCTCCCGTAATATCAGTATGTGTAATATATCATGGAGAATTTAGAGCTGCAGACAGTGTCGAGTCAGACCGAGCACCGTAATTCTGTAGGTGTGTTTACGGTCAACTACTTACCACTGAGATTGCGGGCCTTGTGTCCAACCCTGACCTCACACGTGTATCATGGGTCCCCCCTGGGGGACTCGCTTGATCCTTACATTGATTATTGGCGCAAAGTTTGACCACCATACACTGTCATGAAAGAACTGCACAGTAGGTAATGATTAAAGCACAGTTTTTACTATGTGTGAATTAAAAGCCATCCATAACCACAGGTATGGAACGAGAAGAAACTATGGACAATTCAAACATGTTGTCTCGTATGGCTTTCAACTGTCTTTGAATGGGCGGACGGATATTCTCAACGAACACCACATGTGGACTTTTCTCACACCTACAGCGAGTATCGCTTTGGTGACATGTACTCAAACAGCGGGATGCTAAGATCAATGCTCATATAAGGAGAAAAACGCAGACTCAAAACAAACTATGCAAAAGTCTCGTGTTAGCGGTCTTTTCAAAACAAAAATCATGAACAATCCAACTTCAAGCACCAGTATGGCTACCAACGAATCAGCCACCGGTACCGAACAGTCTTCACTTATACCGACGGCGACAGAAGTTGCCACGACGATGTCCATGTTCCAGTGCAACATGTCACCCATGGATGATCCAACAGAAACTAGTTCCTGCCCAAATGTACCGTCGGAACATATGATTAACTCGGCAATCGCCAAGGCAGAGTCCATCGCAGAGAAACGACACCCATTTCGCACGTTGCGGGAAGCCATAAAACTGTCGAATGCCACAAAAATTGGGCCGGGATTCATAAGATTCAACATTGTCCCAGGACTTGGTACTGCAGAAGACACACGAGAGTTTGTGGACCCGAAAATCCAAGCATTGATACTCAAGTGCGAACAGGTCGCACGGGATGGACTAAAAGAGATAGCCGAGGAGTACATCAACTGCACCACCAACGAGATGTCCAGCCTGTTTGAAGGTATCCTGGCTGACATACCACCAAATACCAAAGAAAATGGGGAATATAGAAAGCGGTTAACTGAAAAGGCAAAGGAGATCTCCGAGAAATCTGATGCAGATCTACGGAAGTTTATAAAAACTTCCAAAATTCCAAGACCCACCGCCTCAAAGACCCAAGAAACCACAAAACCAATAGAACAACACCAGCCCAGACAACAACAGCATCAAGCTCGTCAGCCGTTTTACCGACCGGTACAACGAAAATATGAAAGCAACAGACCGGTTTACCGCCAGGCCCCGTACCACCAGCAAAACAGAGGATATAACAGAAGACAAGCGTCGCCACCCAGAACACACAGGCGCACCACTCCTCCGAGACCACATAGATCGAGCCACGACGAAAGGAAACGGAATATCGCCGACGTCGTGAAGGCCCTATACTTGAGAACATCAACTAATTATACAGACTCTGTACATTTTTTGAGCATTGTGCTATTAAACTTGCTCTGATCCACCAATACTGGTGCTTTAATTGACAGTGTAACTGTGTTACTCTTGTCTATCCTTACTGTGCTTTTGATATTATCATTACTATACTTATACTACATGTGCGATATTATCCTGACATACGCTGCTGTATATTATATATACGGGATGTATATATTAAATATTTTACAATAAAATGATATATTACACATACAATCAAGTGATTTTCCTGTCTACTACTTTCTCGTGTCAATAACATGCCATGAGATCGGATATCTGTGACGCCATATCGGTGCAAGATGTGCTTATTTGCAAAATAATTAGCATCAAACCAAGCCTACAGCCAAAGAGGGTAGGATTTTCCAGTCATAATTGCCTTATACGTACAAAATAAACCTACTGACAAGTTTTTTACCAGTTTATAACGACACACAGTGCAATTTACTGCCAGATTTTCAACTGTTTAAAGGAAAAAGAAACACAAATCCGTAAACGACGGACTAATTTTTGACTCTCTCTCTCCCAAGTGCTTCCTCCCAGGTCCGCGCGCCCAACCGACTTCTTTATATAAGACAATCCCGGGTTGCCTGCCTCAGAGTATTCCAGACCAGCATAGCGATAACGTCGAGCGATGAAAAGAAACCTCACCAACACCAAACCGCTGATTTTAAAATCTCATCGCCTATAAAGCGTATGTTGATTTTCCACACCTGAACGAGAAGCTGATCAGTTCCTTCACCTATAAAGTGAATACTGAACGAAGACACAGGATTTCTTTAAATCTCATCGCCTATAAAGCGTATGTTGATTTTCCACACCTGAACGATGAGTTGATCAGTTCCTTCACCTTTAAAGTGAATACTGAACGAAGACACAGGATTTCTTTAAATCTCATCGCCTATAAAGCGTATGTTGATTTCCCACACCTGTACGGTGCGTTGATCAGTTCCTTCACCTATAAAGTGAATACTGAGAGAAGACACAGTCAGTCTTTTCTATCTTATCGCTTATAAAGCGTACATATTGATTTTGACACCTAAACGGTGTGGTGATCAGTTCCTTCGCCTATAAAGTGAATACTGAATTAAAACATCTATACGGTGTACGATGCGTGTCTAAACATAGACGGTGTTTTCACATTAAAACTCCGACGATCGGTACAGTCTCAAAGCGATACACATACTAAGTATTTGACAAAGTCTATTTCATACCAGGCAACGGTTAATCATGCCGGCCCGACGATTATACAAGAAAAGTAAGACTCGAGTGAAAATTACTCGACACTCACAATACAAACGCTCCAGAGAACAACTGGAGAAGGAAAATATTAAAGTCAAGCGCCTACACCGGGTACAGGCAGGCAAATCATTTATTCGGAACTTATCAAAATACCCTTTAACAGAGGATGACGTTTTGCTCCTATCCAGAGGCCTATCCTTTGTGCCCACGCCGACAATCAGCAAGCTATCAATCCTGAGAGATTTTGATATGTTTGAACGCAATCTGCGCATTATGGAGAATTTCGCTGACACAAGTGGTGAAAACAGCAAACCACACCCTTTCAAAAATAAAAAGGATTTCACGCCTCCGCTGGCAAATAATCCAGTGGAGAACTATCTATATAGTACCAGAATGGAAATCATCGATAGATTCCAGATAAAATCTATCAACAACTTACCAAAAGGAGAGAGAGAGGCGCTCAAATCATTAGCCACGAATGATCAGATATTGATTACAAAGGCCGACAAAAACAATACCACTGTAATTCTAAACAAAGATGATTATATCAAAGAGGCTAACCGTCAACTATATGACGGCATTCATTATATGGAAATTGACACAATCAATATTGCGGAGACGCACCGATTAGTCCTGGATATTGTATGTAAATTACAACTCGGAAAATATCTGGACAAAGAGACGTACTCATATCTCTATGATCCCACTCAAGGGAAGAGTACGCCGAAACTATACTTATTACCGAAGATACACAAAATACAGAATGTACTAGACAAACTCGATCCGGCCAACCCGGACCCCGAGCTAGTTGTCAATGTTCCGGGACGACCTATCATTTCACAATGTAACTCTCCGACTGAAAAAATTGGAAGATATCTGGACCATTTTCTACTACCGCTTGTGAAAAAACAAGCCACATATGTATCTGACACGATGGATTTTATCAACAACTTGGAAATGATAAAAACAAACGATGATATCATCCTTGCCACTTACGACGTGACGTCACTATATACCAATCTCGCTTTTACAGAAATGATTACAGCTCTTAGAGCAGAACTGGAGGAATACGAAGAAATAGTGTATGACATAACACGCCCGAAGATCGAACTGATTGTAGAAATTGCTACACTGATACTCACTAAGAATGAGTTCACCTTCAATGGAAAGAACTACAGACAAATAATTGGTGCCTCAATGGGTGCCGTCCCGAGTCCTGAATTATCCGATATCTGTATTTACAGACACATTAACAATTTAATCGGACAATATGAACACAAGGATAAAATCATCTTCCACAGACGTTTTAGAGACGACGGAATGATAATTTTTCAAGGAAGCATTGCTGAAATGAGGCAATTTTTCGAAATGGCTAACAAAGCACATGAATTAATCAAATTCACACATGAAATATCAGAAACCGAAATCTCTTTCCTGGATCTTACCATATTCAAAGGACCAAGATACACAAAAAATCACATTCTGGATGTGAAGTGTTTTACAAAACCTACTGATACATTTCAGTATCTACATCGAAATTCAGCACATCCGCCGTCCAGTTTCAAATCGTTTATGAAAGGTGAAACGATAAGATATGTACGCAACTGCAATAATCAAGCAGATTTCCGTTACAAACTGACTGATTTCCGAGAAAACTTGACAAAACGCAGCTACAACAGTAAAGAAATAATATCTCAAACTGACGAAGGATTGTTCACAAACAGAACAGAGATCCTAACGGGAAGGAAAAAGAAAATAAACAACATAAAGAAAAGACCCATCCGTTTCATCACCACCTACCATCCAGCGATGAAATATATCAGGAAAATCCTGCTAAAATATTGGCATTTTGTCAAATCTTCCGAATCACACACAACGAAAGTCTGGGAAAACCCAGGAATGGCATACAGAAGAGGGAGGAATTTGAAAGAAATGTTGAAGAAATCAAAAATATGAACATTGTGACTTGATACGTTGGACTCCTGATGAGGGTTGACGTGTAGTTATTTTACTAAAATAACTCGAATAAACCCGAAACACTTGTCTGCATTCAACTTTATTCGTGCTCAATATGCTCCCGTAATATCAGTATGTGTAATATATCATGGAGAATTTAGAGCTGCAGACAGTGTCGAGTCAGACCGAGCACCGTAATTCTGTAGGTGTGTTTACGGTCAATTACTTACCACTGAGATTGCGGGCCTTGTGTCCAACCCTGACCTCACACGTGTATCATGGGTCCTCCCTGGGGGACTCGCTTGATCCTTACATTGATTATTGGCGCAAAGTCTGACCACCATACACTGTCATGAAAGAACTGCACAGTAGGTAATGATTAAAGCACAGTTTTTACTATGTGTGAATTAAAAGCCATCCATAACCACAGGTATGGAACGAGAAGAAACTATGGACAATTCAAACATGTTGTCTCGTATGGCTTTCAACTGTCTTTGAATGGGCGGACGGATATTCTCAACGAACACCACATGTGGACTTTTCTCACACCTACAGCGAGTATCGCTTTGGTGACATGTACTCAAACAGCGGGATGCTAAAATCAATGCTCATATAAGGAGAAAAACGCAGACTCAAAACAAACTATGCAAAAGTCTCGTGTTAGCGGTCTTTTCAAAACAAAAATCATGAACAATCCAACTCCAAGCACCAGTATGGCTACCAACGAATCAGCCACCGGTACCGAACAGTCTTCACTTATACCGACGGCGACAGAAGTTGCCACGACGATGTCCATGTTCCAGTGCAACATGTCACCCATGGATGATCCAACAGAAACTAGTTCCTGCCCAAATGTACCGTCGGAACATATGATTAACTCGGCAATCGCCAAGGCAGAGTCCATCGCAGAGAAACGACACCCATTTCGCACGTTGCGGGAAGCCATAAAACTGTCGAATGCCACAAAAATTGGGCCGGGATTCATAAGATTCAACATTGTCCCAGGACTTGGTACTGCAGAAGACACACGAGAGTTTGTGGACCCGAAAATCCAAGCATTGATACTCAAGTGCGAACAGGTCGCACGGGATGGACTAAAAGAGATAGCCGAGGAGTACATCAACTGCACCACCAACGAGATGTCCAGCCTGTTTGAAGGTATCCTGGCTGACATACCACCAAATACCAAAGAAAATGGGGAATATAGAAAGCGGTTAACTGAAAAGGCAAAGGAGATCTCCGAGAAATCTGATGCAGATCTACGGAAGTTTATAAAAACTTTAAAATTCCAAGACCCACCGCCTCAAAGACCCAAGAAACCACAAAACCAATAGAACAACACCAGCCCAGACAACAACAACATCAAGCTCGTCAGCCGTTTTACCGACCGGTACAACGAAAATATGAAAGCAACAGACCGGTTTACCGCCAGGCCCCGTACCACCAGCAAAACAGAGGATATAACCGAAGACAAGCGTCGCCACCCAGAACACACAGGCGCACCACTCCTCCGAGACCACATAGATCGAGCCACGACGAAAGGAAACGGAATATCACCGACGTCGTGAAGGCCCTACTTGAGAACATCAACTAATTATACAGACTCTGTACATTTTTTGAGCATTGTGCTATTAAACTTGCTCTGATCCACCAATACTGGTGCTTTAATTGACAGTGTAACTGTGTTACTCTTGTCTATCCTTACTGTGCTTTTGATATTATCATTACTATACTTATACTACATGTGCGATATTATCCTGACATACGCTGCTGTATATTATATATACGGGATGTATATATTAAATATTTTACAATAAAATGATATATTACACATACAATCAAGTGATTTTCCTGTCTACTACTTTCTCGTGTCAATAACATGCCATGAGATCGGATATCTGTGACGCCATATCGGTGCAAGATGTGCTTATTTGCAAAATAATTAGCATCAAACCAAGCCTACAGCCAAAGAGGGTAGGATTTTCCAGTCATAATTGCCTTATACGTACAAAATAAACCTACTGACAAGTTTTTTACCAGTTTATAACGACACACAGTGCAATTTACTGCCAGATTTTCAACTGTTTAAAGGAAAAAGAAACACAAATCCGTAAACGACGGACTAATTTTTGACTCTCTCTCTCCCAAGTGCTTCCTCCCAGGTCCGCGCGCCCAACCGACTTCTTTATATAAGACAATCCCGGGTTGCCTGCCTCAGAGTAAATTTGTGTATATGTTTATATCCCTTTCTTGGGTTCATATAGTATTTTATGGCCTTTTTAATCCTGATTTTATCAAAGGGTCGTTGGATTCTTAATTCCTGGTGTACTTGCACATAATAATATATCATCGTGTTCCCTTTTCTTCATCGCCTTCCTGTGGTTTAAACTTGCATTAATTGCTTATATACATATATATATTTACAAATCATCGTATAGTATTTAATATATTTATTCATCATATAAGCAAACTCAATGCACAGATAGTGGCGCACATACTTTTTCCAAAGTGAGCGCCACCTAAATTCAAAATCTGTCTGTCTGCCTCAGAGTATTCCAGACCAGCATAGCGATAACGTCGAGCGATGAAAAGAAACCTCACCAACACCAAACCGCTGATTTTAAAATCTCATCGCCTATAAAGCGTATGTTGATTTTCCACACCTGAACGAGAAGCTGATCAGTTCCTTCACCTATAAAGTGAATACTGAACGAAGACACAGGATTTCTTTAAATCTCATCGCCTATAAAGCGTATGTTGATTTTCCACACCTGAACGATGAGTTGATCAGTTCCTTCACCTATAAAGTGAATACTGAACGAAGACACAGGATTTCTTTAAATCTCATCGCCTATAAAGCGTATGTTGATTTCCCACACCTGTACGGTGCGTTGATCAGTTCCTTCACCTATAAAGTGAATACTGAGAGAAGACACAGTCAGTCTTTTCTATCTTATCGCTTATAAAGCGTACATATTGATTTTGACACCTAAACGGTGTGGTGATCAGTTCCTTCGCCTATAAAGTGAATACTGAATTAAAACATCTATACGGTGTACGATGCGTGTCTAAACATAGACGGTGTTTTCACATTAAAACTCCGACGATCGGTACAGTCTCAAAGCGATACACATACTAAGTATTTGACAAAGTCTATTTCATACCAGGCAACGGTTAATCATGCCGGCCCGACGATTATACAAGAAAAGTAAGACTCGAGTGAAAATTACTCGACACTCACAATACAAACGCTCCAGAGAACAACTGGAGAAGGAAAATATTAAAGTCAAGCGCCTACACCGGGTACAGGCAGGCAAATCATTTATTCGGAACTTATCAAAATACCCTTTAACAGAGGATGACGTTTTGCTCCTATCCAGAGGCCTATCCTTTGTGCCCACGCCGACAATCAGCAAGCTATCAATCCTGAGAGATTTTGATATGTTTGAACGCAATCTGCGCATTATGGAGAATTTCGCTGACACAAGTGGTGAAAACAGCAAACCACACCCTTTCAAAAATAAAAAGGATTTCACGCCTCCGCTGGCAAATAATCCAGTGGAGAACTATCTATATAGTACCAGAATGGAAATCATCGATAGATTCCAGATAAAATCTATCAACAACTTACCAAAAGGAGAGAGAGAGGCGCTCAAATCATTAGCCACGAATGATCAGATATTGATTACAAAGGCCGACAAAAACAATACCACTGTAATTCTAAACAAAGATGATTATATCAAAGAGGCTAACCGTCAACTATATGACGGCATTCATTATATGGAAATTGACACAATCAATATTGCGGAGACGCACCGATTAGTCCTGGATATTGTATGTAAATTACAACTCGGCAAATATCTGGACAAAGAGACGTACTCATATCTCTATGATCCAACTCAAGGGAAGAGTACGCCGAAACTATACTTATTACCGAAGATACACAAAATACAGAATGTACTAGACAAACTCGATCCGGCCAACCCGGACCCCGAGCTAGTTGTCAATGTTCCGGGACGACCTATCATTTCACAATGTAACTCTCCGACTGGAAAAATTGGAAGATATCTGGACCATTTTCTACTACCGCTTGTGAAAAAACAAGCCACATATGTATCTGACACGATGGATTTTATCAACAACTTGGAAATGATAAAAACAAACGATGATATCATCCTTGCCACTTACGACGTGACGTCACTATATACCAATCTCGCTTTTACAGAAATGATTACAGCTCTTAGAGCAGAACTGGAGGAATACGAAGAAATAGTGTATGACATAACACGCCCGAAGATCGAACTGATTGTAGAAATTGTTACACTGATACTCACTAAGAATGAGTTCACCTTCAATGGAAAGAACTACAGACAAATAATTGGTGCCTCAATGGGTGCCGTCCCGAGTCCTGAATTATCCGATATCTGTATCTACAGACACATCAACAATTTAATCGGACAATATGAACACAAGGATAAAATCATCTTCCACAGACGTTTTAGAGACGACGGAATGATAATTTTTCAAGGAAACATTGCTGAAATGAGGCAATTTTTCGAAATGGCTAACAAAGCACATGAATTAATCAAATTCACACATGAAATATCAGAAACCGAAATCTCTTTCCTGGATCTTACCATATTCAAAGGACCAAGATACACAAAAAATCACATTCTGGATGTGAAGTGTTTTACAAAACCTACTGATACATTTCAGTATCTACATCGAAATTCAGCACATCCGCCGTCCAGTTTCAAATCGTTTATGAAAGGTGAAACGATAAGATATGTACGCAACTGCAATAATCAAGCAGATTTCCGTTACAAACTGACTGATTTCCGAGAAAAATTGACAAAACGCAGCTACAACAGTAAAGAAATAATATCTCAAACTGACGAAGGATTGTTCACAAACAGAACAGAGATCCTAACGGGAAGAAAAAAGAAAATAAACAACATAAAGAAAAGACCCATCCGTTTCATCACCACCTACCATCCAGCGATGAAATATATCAGGAAAATCCTGCTAAAATATTGGCATTTTGTCAAATCTTCCGAATCACACACAACGAAAGTCTGGGAAAACCCAGGAATGGCATACAGAAGAGGAAGGAATTTGAAAGAAATGTTGAAGAAATCAAAAATATGAACATTGTGACTTGATACGTTGGACTCCTGATGAGGGTTGACGTGTAGTTATTTTACTAAAATAACTCGAATAAACCCGAAACACTTGTCTGCATTCAACTTTATTCGTGCTCAATATGCTCCCGTAATATCAGTATGTGTAATATATCATGGAGAATTTAGAGCTGCAGACAGTGTCGAGTCAGACCGAGCACCGTAATTCTGTAGGTGTGTTTACGGTCAATTACTTACCATCAAGGGGAGAAATAAGACTGGATGATTCTCCAACAGCACATTAACATACAGATTGAATCAAGGCGCGAAATGAGACTGGATGATTCTCCAACAGCATATTAACATACAGACTGAATCAAGGGGAGAAATAAGACTGGATGATCCTCCAACAGCACATTAACATACAGACTGAATCAAAGGGAGAAATAAGACTGGATGATTCTCTAACAGCACATTAACATACAGACTGAATCAAGGGGAGAAATAAGACTGGATGAATCTCCAACATCACATTAACATACAGACTGAACCAAGAGGAGAAATAAGACTGGATGATTCTCCAACAGCACAATAACATACAGACCGAGTCAAGGGGAGAAATAAGACTGGATGATTCTCCAACAGCACATTAACATACAGACTGAATCAAGGGGAGAAATAAGACTGGGTGATTCTCTACCAGCACATTAACATACAGACTGAATCAAGGGAAGAAATAAGGCTGGATAATTCTCTAACAGCACATTAACATACAGACTGAATCAATAGGAGAAAAAATAAGACTGGATGATTCGCCAACAACACATTAACATACAGACTGAATCAAGGGGAGAAATAAGACTGGACGATCCTCCACCATCACATTAACATACAGACTGAATCAAGGGGAGAAATAAGACTGGATGATTCTCTAACAGCACACTACCATACAGACTGAATCAAGGGGAGAAAAAATAAGACTGGATGATTCTCCAACAGCACATTAACATACAGACTGAATCAAGGGGAGAAATAAGACTGGATGATCCTCCAACAGCACATTAACATACAGACTGAATCAAGGAGAGAAATAAGACTGGATGATTCTCTAACAGCACATTAACATACAGACTGAATCAAGGGGAGAAATAAGGCTGGATGATTCTCTAACAGCACATTAACATACAGACTGGATCAAGGGGAGAAAAAATAAGAATGGATGATTCTCCAACAGCACATTAACACACAGACTGAATCAAGGGGAGAAATAAGACTGGATGATCCTGCAACAGCACATTAACATACAGACTGAATCAAGGGGAGAAATAAGACTGGATGATTCTCTAACAGCACATTAACATACAGACTGGATCAAGGGGAGAAACAAGTCTGGGTGATCCTCCAACATCACATTAACATACAGACTGAATCAAGGGGAGAAACAAGACTGGATGATTCACCAACAGCACATTAACATACAGACTAAATCAAGGTGCGAAATGAGACTGGATGATTCTCCAACAGCACATTAACATACAGACTGAATCAAGGGGAGAAATAAGACTGGATGATCCTCCAACAGCACATTAACATACAGACTGAATCAAGGGGAGAAAAAATAAGACTGGATGATTCGCCAACAACACATTAACATAAAGACTGAATCAAGGGGAGAAATAAGACTGGACGATCCTCCACCATCACATTAACATACAGACTGAATCAAGGGGAGAAATAAGACTGGATGATTCTCTAACAGCACACTAACATACAGACTGAATCAAGGGGAGAAACAAGACTGGATGATTATCCAACAGCACATTAACATACAGACTGAATCAAGGGGAGAAATAAGACTGTATGATTCTCTAACAGAACATTAACATACAGACTGAATCAAGGGGAGAAATAAGACTGGATGATTCTCTAACAGCACATTAACATACAGACTGAATCAAGGGGAGAAACAAGACTGGATGATTCTCTAACAGCACATTAACATACAGACTGAATCATGGGGAGAAAAAAATAAGACTGGATGATTCTCCAACAGCACATTAACATTCAGACTGAATCAAGGGGAGAAATAAGACTGGATGATCCTCCAACAGCACATTAACATACAGACTGAACCAAGGGGAGAAATAAGACTGGATGATTCTCTAACAGCACATTAACATACAGACTGAATCAAGGGGAGAAATAAGACTGGATGATTCTCCAACAGCACATTAACATACAGATTGAATCAAGGCGCGAAAGGGACTGGATGATTCTCCAACAGCATATTAACATACAGACTGAATCAAGGGGAGAAATAAGACTGGATGATTCTCCAACAGCACATTAACATACAGACTGAATCAAAGGGAGAAATAAGACTGGAAGATTCTCTAACAGCACATTAACATACAGACTGAATCAAGGGGAGAAATAAGACTGGATGAATCTCCAACACCACATTAACATACAGACTGAACCAAGAGGAGAAATAAGACTGGATGATTCTCCAACAGCACAATAACACACAGACCGAGTCAAGGGGAGAAATAAGACTGGATGATTCTCCAACAGCACATTAACATACAGACTGAATCAAGGGGAGAAATAAGACTGGGTGATTCTCTACCAGCACATTAACATACAGACTGAATCAAGGGAAGAAATAAGGCTGGATAATTCTCTAACAGCACATTAACATACAGACTGAATCAAGAGGAGAAAAAATAAGACTGGATGATTCGCCAACAACACATTAACATAAAGACTGAATCAAGGGGAGAAATAAGACTGGACGATCCTCCACCATCACATTAACATACAGACTGAATCAAGGGAGAAATAAGACTGGATGATTCTCTAACAGCACACTACCATACAGACTGAATCAAGGGGAGAAACAAGACTGGATGATTCTCCAACAGCACATTAACATACAGACTGAATCAAGGGGAGAAATAAGACTGGGTGATTCTCCAACAGCACAATAACGTACAGACTGAATCAAGGGGAGAAATAGGACTGGATGATTCTCCAACAGCACATTAACATACAGACTGAATCAAGGGGAGAAATAAGACTGAATGGTTCTCTAACAGCACATTAACATACAGACTGAATCAAGGGGGGAAATAAGGCTGGATGATTCTCTAACAGCACATTAACATACAGACTGGATCAAGGGGAGAAAAAATAAGACTGGATGATTCTCCAACAGCACATTAACATACAGACTGAATCAAGGGGAGAAATAAGACTGGATGATCCTCCAACAGCACATTAACATACAGACTGAATCAAGGAGAGAAATAAGACTGGATGATTCTCTAACAGCACATCAACATACAGACTGAATGAAGGGGAGAAATAAGGCTGGATGATTCTCTAACAGCACATTAACATACAGACTGGATCAAGGGGAGAAAAAATAAGAATGGATGATTCTCCAACAGCACATTAACACACAGACTGAATCAAGGGGAGAAATAAGACTGGATGATCCTCCAACAGCACATTAACATACAGACTGAATCAAGGGGAGAAATAAGACTGGATGATTCTCTAACAGCACATTAACATACAGACTGGATCAAGGGGAGAAATAAGACTGAATGATTCTCCAACGGCACATTAACATACTGATTGAATCAAGGTGCGAAATGTGACTGGATGATTCTCCAACAGCACATTAACATACAGACTGAATCAAGGGTAGAAACAAGACTGGATGATCCTCGAACATCACATTAACATACAGACTGAATCAAGAGGAGAAATAAGACTGGATGATTCTCTAACAGCACATTTAACATCCAGACTGAATCAAGGGGAGAAACAAGATCGAATGATTCTCTAACAGCACACTACCATACAGACTGAATCAAGGGGAGAAACAAGACTGGATGATTCTCCAACAGCACATTAACATACAGACTGTATCAAGGGGAGAAATAAGACTGGGTGATTCTCCAACAGCACAATAACGTACAGACTGAATCAAGGGGAGAAATAGGACTGGATGATTCTCCAACAGCACATTAACATACAGACTGAATCAAGGGGAGAAATAAGACTGAATGGTTCTCTAACAGCACATTAACATACAGACTGAATCAAGGAGAGAAATAAGACTGGATGATTCTCTAACAGCACATTAACATACAGACTGAATGAAGGGGAGAAATAAGGCTGGATGATTCTCTAACAGCACATTAACATACAGACTGGATCAAGGGGAGAAAAAATAAGAATGGATGATTCTCCAACAGCACATTAACACACAGACTGAATCAAGGGGAGAAATAAGACTGGATGATCCTCCAACAGCACATTAACATACAGACTGAATCAAGGGGAGAAATAAGACTGGATGATTCTCTAACAGCACATTAACATACAGACTGGATCATGGGGAGAAATAAGACTGGATGATTCTCCAACGGCACATTAACATACTGATTGAATCAAGGTGCGAAATGTGACTGGATGATTCTCCAACAGCACATTAACATACAGACTGAATCAAGGGGAGAAACAAGACTGGATGATCCTCGAACATCACATTAACATACAGACTGAATCAAGAGGAGAAATAAGACTGGATGATTCTCCAGCAGCACATTAACATACAGACTGAATCAAGGGGAGAAATAATAACAACACAATAACACACGGAATCAAGGGGAGAAATAAGACTGAATGTTTGTCCAACAGCACATTAACATACAGACTGAATCAAGGGGAGAAACATGACTGGATGATCCTCCAACATCACATTAACATACAGACTGAATCAAGGGGAGAAATATGTCTGGATGATTCTCTAACAGCACATTAAGATACAGTCTGAATCAATGGGGGAAATTAGACTGGATGATTCTCTAACAGGACATTAACATACAGACTGAATCAAGGGGAGAAACACGACTGGGTGATCCTCCAACATCATATTAACATACAGACTGAATCAAGGGGAGAAATTAGACTGGACGATTCTCTAACATCACATTAACATACAGACTGAATCACGGGGAGAAACAAGTCTGGATGATTCACCAACAGCACATTAACATACAGACTGAATCAAGGTGCGAAATGAGACTGGATGATTCTCCAACAGCACATTAACATACAGACTGAATCAAGGGGAGAAATAAGACTGGATGATCCTCCAACAGCACATTAACATACAGACTGAATCAAGGGGAGAAAAAATAAGACTGGTTGATTCGCCAACAACACATTAACATAAAGACTGAATCAAGGGGAGAAATAAGACTGGACGATCCTCCACCATCACATTAACATACAGACTGAATCAAGGGGAGAAATAAGTCTGGATGATTCTCTAACAGCACACTACCATACAGACTGAATCAAGGGGAGAAACAAGACTGGATGATTCTCCAACAGCCCATTAACATACAGACTGAATCAAGGGGAGAAATAAGACTGGGTGATTCTCCAACAGCACGATAACGTACAGACTGAATCAAGGGGAGAAATAGGACTGGATGATTCTCCAACAGCACATTAACATACAGACTGAATCAAGGGGAGAAATAAGACAGAGTGATTCCCTAACAGCACATTAACATACAGACTGAATCAAGGGGGGAAATAAGGCTGGATGATTCTCTAACAGCACATTAACATACAGACTGGATCAAGGGGAGAAAAAATAAGACTGGATGATTCTCCAACAGCACATTAACATACAGACTGAATCAAGGGGAGAAATAAGACTGGATGATTCTCTAACAGCACATTAACATACAGACTGAATCAAGGGGAGAAATAAGGCTGGATGATTCTCTAACAGCACATTAACATACAGACTGGATCAAGGGGAGAAAAAATAAGAATGGATGATTCTCCAACAGCACATTAACACACAGACTGAATCAAGGGGAGAAATAAGACTGGATGATCCTCCAACAGCACATTAACATACAGACTGAATCAAGGGGAGAAATAAGACCGGATGATTCTCTAACAGCACATTAACATACAGACTGAATCAAGGGGAGAAATAATAACAACACAATAACACACGGAATCAAGGGGAGAAATAAGACTGAATGTTTGTCCAACAGCACATTAACATACAGACTGAATCAAGGGGAGAAACATGACTGGATGATCCTCCAACAGCACATTAACATACAGACTGAATCAAGGGGAGAAACATGACTGGATGATCCTCCAACATCACATTAACATACAGACTGAATCAAGGGGAGAAATATGTCTGGATGATTCTCTAACAGCACATTAAGATACAGTCTGAATCAATGGGGGAAATTAGACTGGATGATTCTCTAACAGGACATTCACATACAGACTGAATCAAGGGGAGAAACAAGACTGGGTGATCCTCCAACATCATATTAACATACAGACTGAATCAAGGGGAGAAATTAGACTGGACGATTCTCTAACATCACATTAACATACAGACTGAATCATGGGGAGAAACAACTCTGGGTGATCCTCCAACATCACATTAACATACAGACTGAATCAAGGGGAGAAACAAGACTGGATGATTCACCAACAGCACATTAACATACAGACTGAATCAAGGTGCGAAATGAGACTGGATGATTCTCCAACAGCACATTAACATACAGACTGAATCAAGGGGAGAAATAAGACTGGATGATCCTCCAACAGCACATTAACATACAGACTGAATCAAGGGGAGAAAAAATAAGACTGGTTGATTCGCCAACAACACATTAACATAAAGACTGAATCAAGGGGAGAAATAAGACTGGACGATCCTGCACCATCACATTAACATACAGACTGAATCAAGGGGAGAAATAAGACTGGATGATTCTCTAACAGCACACTACCATACAGACTGAATCAAGGGGAGAAACAAGTCTGGATGATTCTCCAACAGCCCATTAACATACAGACTGAATCAAGGGGAGAAATAAGACTGGGTGATTCTCCAACAGCACGATAACGTACAGACTGAATCAAGGGGAGAAATAGGACTGGATGATTCTCCAACAGCACATTAACATACAGACTGAATCAAGGGGAGAAATAAGACAGAGTGATTCCCTAACAGCACATTAACATACAGACTGAATCAAGGGGGGAAATAAGGCTGGATGATTCTCTAACAGCACATTAACATACAGACTGGATCAAGGGGAGAAAAAATAAGACTGGATGATTCTCCAACAGCACATTAACATACAGACTGAATCAAGGGGAGAAATAAGACTGGAGGATCCTCCAACAGCACATTAACATACAGACTGAATCAAGGAGAGAAATAAGACTGGATGATTCTCTAACAGCACATTAACATACAGACTGAATCAAGGGGAGAAATAAGACTGGATGATCCTCCAACAGCACATTAACATACAGACTGAATCAAGGGGAGAAATAAGACTGGATGATTCTCTAACAGCACATTAACATACAGACTGGATCAAGGGGAGAAATAAGACTGGATGATTCTCCAACAGCACATTAACATACTGATTGAATCAAGGGGCGAAATATGACTGGATGATTCTCCAACAGCACATTAACATACAGACTGAATCAAGGGGAGAAACAAGACTGGATGATCCTCGAACATCACATTTAACATACAGACTGAATGAAGGGAGAAATAAAGACTGGATGATTCTCCACATTAACATACAGACTGAATCAAGGGGAAATAATAACAACACAATACTTTTTTTGGAATCAAGGGGAGAAATAAGACTGAATGTTTGTCCAACAGCACATTAACATACAGACTGAATCAAGGGGAGAAACATGACTGGATGATCCTCAGCATCACATTAACATACAGACTGAATCAAGGGGAGAAATATGTCTGGATGATTCTCTAACAGCACATTAAGATACAGTCTGAATCAATGGGGGAAATTAGACTGGATGATTCTCTATCAGGACATTAACATACAGACTGAATCAAGGGGAGAAACAAGACTGGGTGATCCTCCAACATCATATTAACATACAGACTGAATCAAGGGGAGAAATTAGACTGGACGATTCTCTCATTAACATACAGACTGAATCAAGGGGAGAAACAAGTCTGGGTGATTCACCAACTAACACATTAACATACAGACTGAATCAAGGTGCGAAATGAGACTGGATGATTCTCCAACAGCACATTAACATACAGACTGAATCAAGGGGAGAAATAAGACTGGATGATCCTCCAACAGCACATTAACATACAGACTGAATCAAGGGGAGAAAAAATAAGACTGGTTGATTCGCCAACAACACATTAACATAAAGACTGAATCAAGGGGAGAAATAAGACTGGACGATCCTCCACCATCACATTAACATACAGACTGAATCAAGGGGAGAAATAAGACTGGATGATTCTCTAACAGCACACTACCATACAGACTGAATCAAGGGGAGAAACAAGACTGGATGATTCTCCAACAGCCCATTAACATACAGACTGAATCAAGGGGAGAAATAAGACTGGGTGATTCTCCAACAGCACGATAACGTACAGACTGAATCAAGGGGAGAAATAGGACTGGATGATTCTCCAACAGCACATTAACATACAGACTGAATCAAGGGGAGAAATAAGACTGAGTGATTCTCCAACAGCACATTAACATACAGACTGAATCAAGGGGGGAAATAAGGCTGGATGATTCTCTAACAGCACATTAACATACAGACTGGATCAAGGGGAGAAAAAATAAGACTAGATGATTCTCCAACAGCACATTAACATACAGACTGAATCAAGGGGAGAAATAAGACTGGAGGATCCTCCAACAGCACATTAACATACAGACTGAATCAAGGAGAGAAATAAGACTGGATGATTCTCTAACAGCACATTAACATACAGACTGAATCAAGGGGAGAAATAAGGCTGGATGATTCTCTAACAGCACATTAACATACAGACTGGATCAAGGGGAGAAAAAATAAGAATGGATGATTCTCCAACAGCACATTAACACACAGACTGAATCAAGGGGAGAAATAATAACAACACAATAACACACGGAATCAAGGGGAGAAATAAGACTGAATGTTTGTCCAACAGCACATTAACATACAGACTGAATCAAGGGGAGAAACATGACTGGATGATCCTCCAACAGCACATTAACATACAGACTGAATCAAGGGGAGAAACATGACTGGATGATCCTCCAACATCACATTAACATACAGACTGAATCAAGGGGAGAAATA
>JAVTVY010003650.1:0-41884 GCA_036873755.1 Hanleya hanleyi
GGTATGTTACCGGTATATAGAGATTTCATACTGTAAACGTGGACAAACACAGACAGAAGTGAATAAATGGTAAACCAGTACGCGCGGTCGGAGCTGGCTGGGCTTCGATGAAGATCACATTCACACAAGTCTCTTTTATATGTTATCTCTTCACCACCTAACCTCATTTGCATATTGCACATTAGCATAACATACCCAGTCATATTAGCCTATTCTTATTCCACGGAGCCTACACACGCATTAACATATCAATTCGAGCTCTGTACCAATAATAAATATATATAGTTTGGTGTTAACTGATAAGTGCTAATACTGGCTCAACACCAAATAAAGGTATTGGTCAACTCCAATAAAGGGTGTTGCGGACATATGGGGTAGGTCTTAATTCAACACCATTTTTGTGTTAATCAACACCATTTTTTCTGGTTTTGTGTAATATACTACGAAGCTGTGCACTGGTGAACGATATGGGGATTCCACTTCCAGTCAACACACATTTATCAGTCACACTAATGCAACAGTTGATTCGTACGACGTCACCTGACTTACCGTACGTATACTGGTATTTCAAAACATGTTTAGGTCTACCGACCCACTATTAATTCATTCTATCGCATAATAATTGTTTATCAAACATTCGGTATAATAAAATAAATTTGCATGCTGCACATGGCGATTTGGCAGCCCGAAAAATCGTGATGAACAACGAGCGCGCAGTTGTACAGATTGCCCAATCACGAAGCTCGACACGAGCTGCTGGCATGATGCGCTCCAGCAACGTTGCTCTCAGAGTATCGTTGATATTTTAACTAAAATAATTCCATATTAACTTGACGAGAATCGTGATATGCCCAACGTGATATGCTTGGTATCTCCTTCTCCTTTGCTGTGGCGCCAAGTGTGCCAAACAAGTAATATGAATGGTCGCTGTCTGTAAAATCTGTGAAATTACTGACTTGCATTCGACGCACAAGGTCTCTCGAGGCAAAAATAGTCAAACAAGATAGATATTTTGCTCCCGGCTTGGCGAGGAAAAATCTCACTAAAAACTACCCGCACACGAGAAATATCCCCTGAAACAACAGGCCATTGAGGCGTTTAAATAACGTTAAATAATAGTTGCCTTATCATGATGCCATAATGCAAGTTATATAATTTTTCTTCAAACATGGGTATTTCGATTTTGATTAACTCCCTCTGTATCGACATTTTTGACCGTTCCAAGCTGGTATCAACGCTGCCATAAAGCGAAGATAAACTTATCATCGCCAAGGTAGGTTCAAAGACGACGCACAAAGCTTTAGAACTATATATGATGTGATGAAAATATTTGTCCAAAATTTTTCATTTTTGTATGTCAATGACAGGCAATTATTGAACCATATTTCTATCGGTACAGTACAGAGGGTTAAGGTGGCTTATGACTGAGGACTATTAGGTATATCAATTCCACGCAATTCCAGGACTCATGATGTGTGTGACATTACATCGCTTGCCCTAATATTCGAGAAAGATAAACCCACAAATACCATATCCCCTTCCATAGATATACTTTATTTCCTCACATTGTGTTCATGTAACCGAATATATGAATGACGAGAGTCATGTTTTATTTACTACAGATGAGATCTTAGGAACTAGAAGAAGTCACCAAGATGGATTTTACATTCCACCACGTCAACTGTTCTTTGGAATCACAGAACTCGACTCCGTATGTCCTCGATTATTCACTGGCCGACACGAAGACGGTGGTGTGTGGGGCCCTATCATTCATACTCGTCTTGCCTCTGGTATTGTTCACGTTCCCATGTTTCCCGATAGGAACCACTACAGCTGTATTATTAGGAGCATTGCTCATGGTGGCCACAGGCGTTGTTACTCAGGAAGAAACGTACGAGATTCTGGGAGAAGCGCCCAATATGAGAACAATCCTGTTATTGGTCAGCATGATGCTTCTGGCAGAGTATTTCGAACGAGAACACACACTTGAAGCCCTCCTGACTAAAGTTTTGAATAAAGACCAATTATTTATCACCTACGTCTTCAGAGTTACTGCGGTGACCTTCATCATGGCGGCCATATTTACCAACGACGCCGCATGCGCAATCATTACCCCTCTGTTTCTGCAAGTGTGGCAGAAGCACAAACGACCCAAAGCGGAACTGGAAACGTTGTTGCTCGCCATCGCGACATCAGCCAACATTGGGAGCGTCATTACCATTTTCGGAAACCCACAGAATGCTCTTATAGCTTCCGCAACCGAAGTTCCCGAATACAGGAAGAGTCGCCTTGACTTGTTTCGGTGTGTGAAGTACCTTTGGATACCTGCCGCCATTGGCTATGCTCTCAATCTGGCCTTTCTAGTGCTTCACTACAAGTCACGGGAGGCAAGGAGTAAGGCGGCCTTGGATACGCCACCTGAAATGGTCGAACTGAATATGGAGTCTAAACTTGAGGACAAGAAAATGTTGGAACTAATGGACGTGAATCTCAAGAGATCACCAAGCATGACCAGTTCTATAAAATGCGAAATCGATGATGGTTCTAGATCAAGTTCCTTTAGATTTAGGATTTTCCTCGTGTTCTTGCTGGTCACAGTGGTCATACTACTGTTCATACAGACGGATACAGTATCATTTGATATAGGTAAGATCTTCATCCATTCATTTAGTATAATTAGTACGGCTTATAGCGTTGGACACACCGGTTCTCGTCAGATCGCCGACGTTAAGTGTGTGCGCGTGTGTGTGTGTATGTGACAAAATCCGACAGTGTCGTGTATGTCTGTCCTCTCTCATCAGGGCATGTTTATAGTATGTGCAATTCCATTAACCGTGCATATTTAAAACGGAAACATGGCGTAAAGGCCCACTATGAAATATCCTAACATATCACGTAAGAAACATAACTCGTTTGTGTAATGCGGAACAGTAATTTAGCGTCATTTCATCTACTATAATGTAATTGGTGGGTGATGTCGCTGATTCAGCGATTAGCTAGCTTCAATACATTCTTCTAGCAGGTTACAGGAAGGCCCCAAACATATGTAAACATCAAACTAAGACTTGGCGCCATGAATGAGGGGACACGGATGGTTCACTGGTCAAGTGACGGAAATTCGGTCCTGTTACGTACATTGTTTTTTTTGTGTGTTTTCAGTGTTTCAGCACATATTTTAAACTTCAAGATAACACTTGGCGCCATGAATGTGAGGATATGGTCTCTTCCATAGTCGAGTATTCAGACATTGCTGTGACATATACATTGTTTTAGCATGTGTTAGTTCAGCCCATCTGCACCTCGGTGCAGGAATAAAGAATTATGGAGTTCTGTGGGAAGAAAATAACAAGAAATCCCAAAAGCGTGAGATTTTTCAAATATCACGAAGAGATGGTAGTCATTTTCGTTTATTTCAATTTTTTTATACACGCTGTGAAAAATTAAATTTATGCAGAGCCAACTGCTGATTTTGGCAAGCTCCAGAGTAGGTGAATAATTATAATGGACATACTTTAGTAGTCGAAGCCTTTGGTATCCTAGGATATTCATTTGTTGAGCACCTCCCGCCCCACCCCATACACTTCCATTCTTGAAGAGCTGCCACCGCCAGTTGAGTCTTGCCGAATCTTGCTTTGAATCCTCACATATGGATAGCGTACGCCATATGTAGATACTCTTGGCATATTACTATCGAAAGTGAAGCGGCATTAGTAAACATTGGAATACCCATGTTGTTATACTGAAAATCACAAGAAATAGACTGCTGACGAATGATTCAAGCACACAGGTCAAACTTGACTACCCCCTCAACTTATGCCCTGAGACATCAGACCGAATGACAGTCCCTCGGTGTTCATGGAATATATATTTTGTATACATTCTGACTAAAAAAAAGAAGTAAAATAATACAATTCCTGTCTTTTATACAATTGGATGTCACGAATTGATTGCCTTGCATACTACACACTCAATAGTATGACCTTTTCATCCAGATGTTGAGTTTTCATGTTTTGTCGGAATGCCCACAAAAAATATTTCAGAGGGTGCCCATTCCCATGCCTTTTCATATAGGATGCGGAGATTATATGTATCCTTTGAGACATCTCAAGGAGGTTCTAGACAATTACAGAATAAAATGTCAGTTTTCTTATATTATATATATATATTTCTTATAAGAGATAGAGAAAACCTTCAAAAATCAAAACGAAGGATAAACTACAGGAGTCATGAAGCTTACATTTGCATAATCTAGGAATTTATATGGAGAGAGAGAGAGACAGAATTAAGGTTTAACGTCGCATTCAGCAATATTTCAGATAATTAGCGACGATCAAACAAAACTCTAAGTATTGGAATTTATATGGTGTAATATAATGATTTAACCCAACCCTAATATATAGGAATTCTATGAAATATGCCTCTATTTTCATGGAAAAAGCTAATATTTTCTAAGAAGTTAAAATGTCATTTTATTCCAAAATGCATCAACAGTTTTCTGGAACAATGTTAAATCGAAAAAACTAATAAAAACGAGGGACCACCAGGCTTCTCTTCAACACAATAGGATACCAACATGGAAAAACATGGTAATGAGGCCAAATTACACCGATTTCGCTTAGTCAGTTTGCCAGCATTACTTCGTTGAGGTCGTATTGTCTTAAGAATTTGGAAAGCACATTATCCGATTCAAAAATCTTTTCACAACTGTTCTCTTGAAAGCTTATATTTTCCTTTTTTATTAAATTTCCTTTAAATATCGCTATATTGGTATATGCGCAGAAGTATTAAGAAAGAGCTAGTCCATATTTTTTATAATGGAATATTTGTCCACAGAAAGTTTCCAAATTGTGTATATTTCCTGCATGCTTTCAGATATTATTAAGTGATAATTACGATCGTATCGTCATGATAACATGAACCATGATAGGGTATAAGTAAGGCCCAGGGTATTCTACCAAAATATCCAAATC
Source organism: Hanleya hanleyi (assembly GCA_036873755.1). Taxonomy (NCBI): domain Eukaryota; kingdom Metazoa; phylum Mollusca; class Polyplacophora; order Lepidopleurida; family Hanleyidae; genus Hanleya; species Hanleya hanleyi. The sequence goes on from JAVTVY010003650.1 coordinate 4,971, forward strand.
ATATCATAGGATAGAACTGTCCCATAGGAAAAGTGTCAGAATCAATGAAGACATTTTCCTATAGGAATCTCATATAGGATTATTTCCTAAGGGTATCGGTGATCAGTTTACTTAACGATAGTTGTCGTTAATGAACCAAGCCGTTCAACAAGGCCTCGATGATGAAAAAAAAATAGACATCGAAATATATCGACGGTTGCCCATTTGACATAGTGCCGCCATGTTGGATCTACCTCTAGATGGTGTCTTTTCATTGTGTGTGTTGTTTTCCAGAATAATATGTCTGAGCGTTATCTATTTATTTTTCTCGTTAAGCTCTGATCCCGCTTGCTGCTACTGTAGTCATAATGGTGGTAGACGCAGCCTTCCGTAAGAGACGACCAGCGAACGTCTTCAAGAGAGTCGACTGGGGGATCATCATGATGTTCTTTGGGTTCTTCGTTTGGCTCGGCGGAGTCAACAAAACCGGGATCGCTCGCTGGCTTTGGCACCAGATGGGTTTGGCGGGAAGAGGAGCTGTAGACGTGGAAAGCGTTGTCATCCTGTGCTGTTTTGTTATTTTCGGATCCAACGTCTTCAGTAACGTCCCATTGACCATTATCGTCCTTGAACAGTTGGTACCCTGCAAAGATCAACTCCCCATGGTCCTTTATCTGGCTTGGGGTTCTACGATTGCTGGAAATTTGACACTTTTCGGCAGTGTCGCAAATCTCATTGTCGCACAGCAGGCCCAAGTCACCATCAATTATAATCTAACATTTTACAAATATATAAAGTTTGGATTCTTATCAACTCTCATTATTGTGAGTTTAGGGATTGTCATCATTTATGGACTGCTGCAAATAATCTGAACCTATCCTCGGGAACATTCCAGCAAATTCGCAAAACATTACATTCATATTTCCACATAGCTTGGACGTTATAGGTTGATGGTAGCTAAGTTTTTGCACGTCTCGTGTCCTAGTGCCATACATCGGCCATATATAGGCCTACTAGCACAAGTCGCAATCCCATTTTTGTTCTTACCGTCCGCTTGGACAATGATCCGCTCTCTTCAAATGGAATCCATTTAATTCTGATTCACCAATGTAAAATCCAGGACCATTAAATCCCCAAACGAGAAATACGTCTTTTCATCGTTTAAATGATTGCGTTAAAGACTCCGACATACATGTAGTCGCGAACTAAATGCATTGTGGCGTTTTCCCCGTTTGGAAATTTGACGATGGATTGATAAATGGTCATGGATTTTACATTGGCAAATAATAAAGGATGAAGTTTCTTCCATTCAAAGAGAGCGGTAGTGGTAGGGACCGTTGGAAACAAAACTGTTTGCGATGTGCGCTGGTAGATCTGTATCAAACTGCCCACTGCGTATGAGCCCAGTGAGCAGGTTGGATCTGTATTTCCGATGAATGGAGTTAGGGACACGCGACACCATGTAAAAAATTGGCTATAGGTTGACGGCAGAATTAATCCCGACTCAATATCATATATTTACTTAAATATATACATCTCGTTATGTAGATCCACATTGTATTATATTTGTGACTATGAACTGATGGATTTAATGACCATGCACTGTTCCGTTTCTGAGGAGATGATCGTAATAAGTATTAAAGTAACTAAGTTTGATGATCCGGGTTATTGAACATTCTCTCTTTTTTTTGTAGCCTACTCTTACATCTGATGCTCACAAACCTCATCTATACCCGTCAAGTGATTCTCCTCTCCTGGCGAGAGCCCTGTGCTTGAACACGACAGGTGCGGTGCCGACGATATAGCAATGCCTTCATAAGTAGGTCATGTGACGTAATTTCCTGATACGCAATCTCTTGTTACGTAATTTTCTGTTACGCAATTTTCTGTTACATAATTTCCCATTACGTAATTTCCTGTTATGCAATTTTCTGTTGCGTAATTTCCAGTTAACATCAACAGATCAACGTATATAAAATGGATTTATAATAACCATTCCATTCTAATTACCACACTAGTGCATACCTACATAAACATATATCTACAACTACTTCTCGTATTATTTCAAATGGGACAAGCTGAGGAGCTAGCAGGTCCTCCGCCAAGTAGCCTGTTTGAGAGCTTACAGCATATACCCTTCCAATATCTCCTTAAATATAACTTGGAAAGTGGATATAGTGAGGTTTATACATCGATGTGTGGAATGGATCTCAAGATATCGCGTTCACAACACAGATGGGTACAATATGGGTGAGTAAAATCCAAGATGGCAAATGGCAGCCATATTGGATTACATACTACCTCAATGAAAATAAATACAATTCTCAAGTTTGTTCTCAAGATACCGCGTTCACAAGATGCAGGACGGACAGAATCCAAGATGGTCAATGGCAGCCATCTTGGATTACATACTACCTCAATGATAATCAACACCAATGGCCGTCTAACTGATGTGAAGCACTTTCTCAAGTTTAAAGTCAATCGGACGAATTGTACTCACGACACCGCGTTCACAAGATGCGCGACGGACGGAATCCAAGATGGTCAATATCAGCCATCTTGGAAGGATAGTCAATGGCAGCCATCCTGGATTACGTACCGTGAAGCACCTTCTCAAGTTTGAAGTCAATCGGGCCAATTGTTCTCAAGCTACCGAGTTCACAAATGCAGGACGGACGGAATCCAAGATGGTCAATGGCAGCCATATTGGATTACATAATACCTCAATGAAAATCAATACCAATGGCCGTCTAACTGATGTGAAGCACCTTCTCAAGTTTGAAGTCAATCGGACGAATTGTTCTCGTTCACGATACCGCGTTCACAAGATGCGGGACGGACGGAATCCAAGATGGTCAACGACAGTCATCTTGGAAAGATGGTCAATGGCAGTCATTTTGGATTACGTACCTTAGTGAAACTCAATACCAATGGCCGTCTAACTGATGTGAAGCACCGTCTCAAGTTTGAAGTCGATCGGTCGAATTGTTCTCGAGATATCGCGTTCACAAGATGTGGGAAGGACGGACGGACGGAGGGACGCTCCGACGGACGGAAAGACGGGCAACTAGCATCTCCAATTCCTCCCACCAAAACTTATACAGAATGGGACCCTTGGTATACTTCCATACAATAAGGAGCTGATCGATCTACAACTACAACACAATGCAGAAGACTGGAGGAAGGATCGCTTGGCAGAATCATCTAGCTAAGCATGGTATTCAAACAGACGTTATCAACCCTCTACTTCCACACTAAGGAGATGACTGACCTACAAAAACCACACTGGACTGAAGTTTGAGATCGCTTGTCAGAATAATCTAGCTATGCATGATATTCAAACAGGAGTGAAGGATCGAGAAGGAGGGTCGTCCACTACTATAATACCCATTCATAGGATGCCAATTACCAATATACGAGTTGTCAGAGCATTTCCATCATAGCTCTCTAGATTTGTATCTAATACCGCTTATGCCGTGTGGTCATGTCATCCAAGTTTCCACATGATCAGGTACAATAAAAGCGTACATGAGATAGAACACATATCACGAATCGTTAGATTCTTGGTATGTGCTTTGGAATAAGTTAACCAGAAGATTAAACTGTGGGGTCATGTGGCTCGGCACCTCTTCCCACTTTCCTTATATGCGTTGTAATTTTTACCTGTATATGGCGAGATTCTGCTGGTGGACGTTTCGTCCCCGAGGCCCGCCCCCTGTGCAGACCTTTTGGGTCTTTGATATATGTTGGCTTTGTGGGAAGTTGATGCTGCGTCGACATCGGGCTTTACAGACTAGTCTTTTGTGTTATTATAAAATACACTAATCGTTAGATTCTTGGTATGCGCTTTAGAATAAGTTAACCATAATATAATGTGAGGTCATGTGGCTGTCAGCATATGCCTTGTAATTTCACATTCTGCTTCTGTTATTGGAAACTACATTAAAGAGCCTTCCAAAACATATATGGCACTCGTATTGTACTGAGCTATCTTTATATCTCCAATGTTTTCTGCGATGTATGCTAAAAGCCTGTATAACGCAAAATTCCTTAACAACATGCAATAAATCCGCCAAATTTGCACCAATCAATCTGAAACTTTTACAAATAGTCCGCAGTGTGATGTAGAATATGAGCAAGTGACAATTTGGTTGCTTGTTGTTAAAATTTACATCCACTTTGAATTTTCTTTGAAAAATAGCGATATTTTACGATTCCAAATGACAAGTGACTATAATGGTATAGATCGAAAATCGCTATGTAAATAGTTATAATACTTGAAACTATGGAATATTTGGTCTTTTTGGAAAGGTAATATAATGCACTAATTGATTATAACATGTTTGAGGCGATGATGACATTCTAATAACGCCATAATATTGTCCAAAATGACATTTTCCGATTTTCCTATGAAATACGGGTACAAATTTCAGTCCGTTCCAAAAAATGTGTTCCTAATTTATGCTTTTTAAATACGTTTCGCACCATTGGGATTCTGAAAATAATAGTTGTTAACGTAGGCATGTTTAGTAAAATACACCGTGTCAGGACGAAAATTCAATTTCTAAGATGGTGGTATAGATAGAAAATCGGTATGTAAATAGTTTTAACACTTCAAACTATGGAATATTTGGTCTTTTTGGAAAGGCAGTGTAATGTACTAATTGACTATAACACATTTGCACATTTGAGGCGAAGATGACGTAATTTATCGGAAAATCGGAAAATGTCATTTTGGACAATATTGTCGAATTATGACGTTATTAGAACAGGATTTAGTTTTGGAACTAAAGATAGTAGCACATGCTACTCTCTTATAATCTTTAGAACCATATGTATAAATAGACTGATGCGATCTGTATTTCCCTCTCAGTAGATCAAAGCTCGTGTCTGCTGCTTATATTTCGTTAGAAAAATATCTACTTCTGGTTGAGCTAACTGCTATGGTGAAATTATTAAGAGCTTGTTAAAATTTGACTAAGCGTAATACCAGCTGCTACAATGTGTGGTTTCATACGAATTCCAAGTGGTGAAATAATGGAGGGTTTCTTCAAATAGAGATCCGCGAACTGAGGATTGAAAACACACATGCAGGATTCGAGTGATTTGATCGCAATTTTGTGATATACTGCAGCGATAGTTTAATTATTCGAAATTCTAAAGGAAATTCATCTGCTTCGACATATAAGCTTTCTTGCACCGCTGTAAACAATAGAGCCATAATCAAGTTTGGAACGAACAAGTAATCGATATAATGGAGAAGTGTCTGCTGATCTTCTCCCCGCTTATAGTTGGCAACTACCTTCAACAAATCAAGAGCTTTCGTGCACTTAGATTTCAAGCAATTTATATGCGATTTGAATGTTAGTCGGTGGAACACCTTCATCTTGATCGAAATGATCAGACATGGTTGTACCCAACCGAACTGTCTCAACCTGTAACCATCTGGGTCATCTATAGGCAGAAAAAATGACCCTGGGATCCTGTGTATCCATTTTTCATCCTACTTTCGGCAGCTGCAAGAGGGAATTTCCAGAAATCAATACCACGTGACTTCGTCAGCCAATCAGCTAAAGTCTTCGATTCGTGTGATGTCCTACTTGTTCAAAATTGCAGATCTACCACATCTCTTGGATGATACGAAAGTTATTTATACTTATATATTTCGTAAGGCCAGGCAATATCTGTTTCCGAATATACGATAACCTGTAAATTATCAGATTTCTCGAGTCTGCTCTCCGCCGGATGAAGGCTGAACAGAATACGGTAAAGTACCGGGTATCGCTCCGCGATAATGGAGACACACGATTCGCAAGCCATCTTATGGATGGCGAAGTGTACGCGAATGGGAATTGTCTATCCTGGTTCCCTTGCTTCTTTGCAGTCATCACTAAACCACTTTGTTTTAAATATGTGCAACTCCTGAAGATGTGGGTATGGTTTGGTTAGCAATTTCAATTAGCATATCTGAGAACAAATCTATAGGATCTGGAACATCAGCAAAAGAAACTGCTTGTAGTTCTTGTGAACAAAGCTTTTCAAATTCTGACCAATTTGCTTTTTTTAAATTATACCTTGTTAAATAGGGGTCATCAGCCGAATGAACAGCTTTTAAAACTGCGAGAAAGTGATCACTTCCACAAAGGTCATCATGAACAGACCAAGTAAATTCTTCGAGTATAGGAAGGTGGCAAAGTGAGATATCTAAAGCTGAATAGGTTCCATGAGCAGTGGAAAAATGTGTATAAGAACCATCATTAAAAGTACACAAAGAATTATTTGATATAAAATCTTCAAGAACTATTCCATTACAATTCTCTTCTTTATCCCAATAGTTACTACGGCCGTTAAAATCACCCATCAATAAACAAGGTTTAGGGAGCTGATCGTAAAGATTCTGAAGTTCAGAAGACCTCCAGATGAAGGTCTGTTTGGTTTGGTTTGGTTTGATTGGGAACTCCATCGTATTACAATGGGCACAGGTCATACAGAGTATGCCGTGCAACCCGTACAGCGTGCATAATGTGAATACAGAATTCAAAGTAAGGCGGACTGCTACAGCTTGTAAATCGGTCTTCAAATTACAACACTATAAGAAGGGAAGTGGAAAGAGGTGCCGACATACTGACAGAGCCACATGACTTCACAGTATAGTCTTCCGGTTAACCTATTCTAAAGCACATACCAAGAATCTAAAGATTCGTGATATGTGTTGTATGTCAGGTACGCTTTTATTGTACCTGTTCATGTGGCAACTTGGATGATATGACCACACGGCCCCTAGCACCGGCATAAGCGGTATTAGATACAAACCTGGAGAGCTATGATGGAAATGCTCTGACAACTCGTATTGGTAATTGGTGAGCAGTTTCGCTGTGACAACTCGTAGACTGGGGATTGGTGAGCTGTATCGTCGTCAGATGAAAATGACGGCATTTAACACAAAAGACTAGTCCGTAAGGCCCGATGTCGACCCAGCATCAACTTCCCACAAATGCCAACATATATCAAAGACCAAAAGGTCTGTACACGGGGCGGGCCTCGGGGACGGAACATCCACCAGCAGAATCTCGTAATATACAGGTAAAAATTACAACACATATAAGGAAAGTGGGAAGAGGTGCCGACATACTGACAGAGCCACATGACTTCACAGTATAGTCTTCCGGTTAACCTATTCTAAAGCACACACCAAGAATCTAAAGATTCGTGATATGTGTTGTATCTCAGGTACGCTTTTATTGTACCTGTTCATGTGGCAACTTGAAATAGGACTATGCAAAATACCCATTTTAACAAGTATTGAAGAGCCGCCTGTAGCCCTTCCATGCTCTTGCAAAGCATAGGAATGATAGGGTGTATATCTGGAACAGCGAAATTTATTTCTGCTTTTCGAGGATCTAGACAGCCAGGATCACCGACGCCTTCAATTCTTTTGTACTATGGTTTGCAATATTATGTTGTACTTGCGCTACAAACATGTCTGTAGAACTGTCACAGAAATAGCACAAGTATCGCAGAGACATCGCCGCGTATGTTCGAAATGATACGTTTCTAATTTATTTTTGTCTGAATAGTACAAAAATATGTTTCAGTATCATAGCTGGGAATCTCAACATTCGTGTCAAACGGAAAAAGAAATCCGAAATCGTTTTTGGTTTTTTGGTGAGGCGCACGTGGCATACAGTCGCTAAAATTAATGCAACTATATCCCCATGTGTCCAGGTAATCCCTAAATCATCGAAGAGGGTTTACCTGGACCTTTTTGGTGATTCGGATGAGTTCTCGAGTCGTTGCGTCTACTACACAATCTCGTGCATTTCATCCCCAGTGGTTGTTTTGAATTAGCGCGTCGGTATCTAAAGCCTGTGGTTTTCCCTTTGCCACCCAATGTCGATTTCAAAGGTAGTCTGGCCGGCGATGAAATTCAAACCAGTCAAAACTCAAACCTCGCTGCGGATTGGCCTGATGAGCTGCTTCAGCGCGCTTACTGATTGGTTCGGTTAGTGGAAACCCTTCGAGCTATTTATATGCAGAACTGCTATCGGTGACTAACCAAGCCAGTGTATCGATCGAAAACTATCGATTGATACACTGGCTCGCGAGAATGCTATATCCCGACCGTGTGCGGTTGTATTTCATTTAGATCGTGAAACCTCGGGGATAATAGTTCAATTAGAAGATTCTATCGTATATTTCCCCCAACAATGGGGTTGATGGTTAATCGAAAGATGGCAGTGTATTTGGATATCTTTTGGGACGGCAAAAATCACTATGAATAAACAACAACACCGGCAGCGTTGTTGACGTAGAACAGTTGATGTTCGAATAAAAAATTCTGTGTTTAATAAAAAGAAATTTGTGTACACGAAAAGATTTGTTAACAGACCAGGTTTACATCTTGCGACCATGTAACCGAAAATGATCTCTATCCTGCGACTTAGAAAATCCGTAGTTCAAATGTCTGGTCAAACTTCAGCACTATATTTTGTTAAGGCCGAATGAACCGTAACTTCCAGTTCTTCATTTTGATATTTTCAGTATAATATCGAAGGTATGCTCTCATCGGCAATTTTTAATATAGCACGTCCCCGTAAACTGGCAATATTCTCAATTTGATGATCATGAGAAATCGCGGTTCAAACATTGGATACATTTCGTTTGAAACATAATGAAAATCAACTTAGTTGTTTCAATTGGTTATATGATCAAAATGCTCAAAAAGTTTGCAAGGTTTATCAAATACCAATTCTAAGGAAACTCGGTGATCTGGAAGTTTTTCCATCGCACAACTGCATGAGCCCACAATATTATCAATCTCGTGACCACGATAAATGTGGGATTTTGAATAGTTAGGACCGCAGTTTTTCGCGAATGGGCCGTTTTCGATTACTTAGAGAACAGTGTCACGTGACTTGGCGCAAAATGCCCGTTTTCGAATTTACTTAGTGTCGCGAATACTTAGGGAACTTATCGTAATACCTGAAGCAGCAAACAAAATTAACCATAGTGTAATTACTGTGCAATCTAGGTGATATTTCAGATGTCAAACACTGGTATATTTACCGTACAATTATCGAATTGGCATGGCTATTTATCGTAAAGTTGTTTTCTATATAGCGTACACCGCTCATGTTTTAATGCGTTCAAACTGACGAAATTATGTTTTCCCCTACAATTCATGCATCTGCAGAAAGGCATTATTATCATCTGCTTACTTTGCGCTATTTGTCATACAGACCCAATAGAACATAAGCCTAGCATGCCGTCAAATTATAGAACTGATGACTTACTGATGAATGAAGATTGTGCAACTTTGTGATCAATCTGATTTACCCAGTGCATTCTGAATTCTCTTTATTTAACCTTATCATAAATATACGTATTTTACGTATAATCCGCATAAATCGGCTCATCTGACACCTCAAACTCACATTCAACATCAAAATTCCATTCAGCTGGCGATGTGCAATATGCCGTACAGATTACAACATTATTCGAAGCTATAGGCTGTACAGATGTACATACACTATAACCAGTCACTGCGGTTCAATCAAGGCGTTTAGAAATACTCATTCTATAATTCGGTAGTCTTGATGGAAATCTAAAGCACAGATTTCGTCTGTAATGTGTGCTCAGACTTACCTCATGGCATGTGGCCCGTCGCTATATGCCGGACCCTGGAGTACAGATCAGTCACTTCCGCTGTACGATGCTACGGGATGAACCCGCGCTATATATAACACAGTGCCTCCAAAGACCCAAAAGCCCCGTATGACAGTGTTATATTCAATACAGCGCCATCTACCTCCACAATGAAAATGGTGAACTCTCACAGTTTCATTGTCATAGCACTAAAAAATAATTATTAATTATAGACTCCCACCCAGGAAGCTCCAAAAAAGAAGAAAAGAAACAAGAAAATAATAACAGTTGTCAAGAGCTTACAAATAGCCCGCGCTGTATATATCAACAGCGCCTTCAAAGATCCAAACGTCCCGTATGACCGTGTTACATTCAATAGAGCGCCATCTACCTACACAAGGAAAATGGTGATCTAGAGCAACCCAAATGGGCTGACCACGACAAAAAAACCCGCCGCGAACAGCGAAAATCGGACAAATCAACTCAAAATTTCACCATACAAAGATGCCAAAGACGTTCACGAAAAATACTACACAAATATCTGGAATAATACCAGCTTACAACCCCAGAAATTCTCAAAATAACAGAGACGAAATTGCACGTGCAAATCACTCAGTCTGACTACATCTTGGAACGATTTCTTAATCGTTGAACAATAATCTTTCTCTGTGGTTCCAAATTGGACATCCATATTTTGAACAAGTAGTTAAAAAATACAGCCCACTCAGTAAAGATAAAGGATTATCATGACAGAAAGACATGAATAACTGGAATTTGTGAACTAGCAGTTTTTAAATGCACATATATAGACCCGGGCCATTTTCATGAAAACGTACAAATAACGGTAAAGACAAATCTAAAATTTAATTTGTGCAGTTTGGCTACCAAAATGGAATTATTCACGACCTTGTAGGCAACAAAGACTGTTTTCCTGTTAACTAAGCTAGAGTCACTGTATTTAACCCCCGAAAATGACCCCGAAAAAGTTTTTACCCATTCTAGCCCATGTTATTACCAGATGACGTTAAAGACATATTTGTAACGGTGAAGACATTGAATTCAAGACCATTTTCTTTTAACTAAGCAGTTAGTTTTATTTTCTTAATGCAAGTCAAGCTGCCTTTTGCTAAACATTCTTTTGCTGTTTTGTCCTTACCGTTATATTCCTGTCTTTACCGTTAAAGCATTTTATAACTGTAAAGGCACTTAGGCACGTTTGAATAACGGTGAAGACAGATTATGTCAGCTTTAGGCAAGCTGAACTGGATTAGTGTGTCTTTCATGGCGATATTTTCTTGATATACACTTTAGATTTCCTGTCCTTTGTTTGGTAACAATCATAAATAACTTAACTGACATACTTCAATAACGTTAAAGACAGACAAGTGTGACACAAACTTTTTTTCAAATTTGTAGAAAGCATGTGCTCTGTTGCCGTAAGGCTGGCACTTTTTGGAACCGCAATGTTATAAGTCCTATCTTAGATAGCACCAGTCCAACATTTAACATGGCCGGTATAGAGTTCAGCCCCCTAGCCCCCAAACTTTCAAATGTGCTCTGCAGCTCCTGTATGATACATACCAGATACGACATTCCATAACCAGCCGTCGTCCACAAAAGAATTTACACGCCGATAACCGAAAGACCTTTTCCAAACTACAATTTTCCAAATATACGTGAAATGAAAATTGGAAAGAAACGCACTCGGTTTCCTCCCAGAGAGAAGCGATCAACCGTTTTCAATGTTAAGGATTTTATGAAAAGAACATGTCTTGCTGTTACCACTGACCAGTATTCTTTATCCAAATGAATTTCCAATTCTTATTCCATAGTTGCCAATGCAGATCAGTACCTTTCTGCAAAATGGCAGGATGCCTTGGCAATCCGTTTGACATATGTATGTGTGATGTCCCACAAACCCTCGACCACATTAGCCTCATTAATTGACCTACTCCTGCATAGCTCTTTTCAAGGTACTGCGGCTACCCGATTTGGGCTGCAGCAGGAAAGAGTCACTATACAAGAGTATGAGATCCCGAGAACAGAAGCAGGTATGTGGATCACCAGATGGAATTCTCTATGAAACGGATTCCCCAAAAGGGTTAGTAGAAGTGACGAATGTTCCAGTAAACAAATTTATGCATATCATTAGTGCCACCATGAAAGTTTTCTACCTTCTACTTGAAAAGTGAGAACATTGATATCTGAGGACCAGCAACCAGTATTATAATCAGTGTCAGGGTCAAGTAATTGCCAATGGTTTTATTTCGCTGTCCGCACTGCTTAGTGGGGAAGTTATGGAGCAATCTTGGGTTGAATTGTGCACTTTGATTACAAGCACGAAATTTTGCACAGAGCTATTATGAACGGAGCTCTTTCATACCCCTCCGACCTCATTCTCGCAAGCCAGGACCATTATCCTCTGGGATGTACATGTATGCCCTGCCGTGTTTTGGCACCAAAACAACTTTCAGACAGACAATGCATTGATAATCATCTTCGCGAATTTAATACTTAGATGCATCAACAAATACTGAGCAGAGCAAATATTTCTATTGACCTCCTCCTCTCAAGCCAGAGCGCTTCTCTCCTGGGATGTATGCCCACTGACACGTCGAACATCTCCAGATAGACGTTACCTTGATAATCAGTTTCATGCATGAGTAAACGGTCTATATTTCAGCAGATACTATAAAATAAGAACTATAGAATCCATAGATCCATTTGCCCTGATGCTCACAAGCCACCACTTAGATGTCTAGGATTGGCTGTACAATCATTGTATTTAGCCGAGCCATTTCAGGTCGATGTCACCTTGACTAAGAGTGATACAGGATGGAATAATGGAATAACGGGGTATATCCACTGATACCGCCGAGAACGATCTCATGTTTTAATTCGTTCTCTCAAGTCAAGAGCTTTGATCCCAAAGTATGCGACTCCGATCGGAATTTCAGATCCAGAGGCATATATAATATCATATTGAAAACATATAGCCAACACTGTCACAGAAAATAACGGTAACCCATTTCAGACATTTAGTTGAGTTGAGAAATTTGGACAAATGATATAACGTATGAATGCCATGGCAATTATAAGTACTTTTAATCTCTGATATTTAATCAAATATATTCAAAGGATGAGTGATCCATATCAGCTTGACTAATCAATATCACAGAATCAGCAGCCATATCAGCTTGGATAATCAATATCATAGCATCAGCAACCATATCAGCTTGACTAATCCATGTCAGGGTGACTAATCCATATCACAGAATCAGCAGCCATATCAGCTTGGATAATCAATATCACAGCATCAGCAAACATATCAGATTGACTAATCCATATCACAGAATCAGCAACCAGATCAGCTTGACTAATCCATATCACAGAATCAGCAAACATATCAGATTGACTAATCCATATCACAGAATCAGCAACCATATCAGCTTGACTAATCCATATCACAGAATCAGCAAACATATCAGATTGACTAATCCATATTATAGAATCAGCAACCATATCAGCTTGACTAATCCATATCACAGAATCAGCAACCATATCAGATTGACTAATCCATATTATAGAATCAGCAACCATATCAGCTTGACTAATCCTATCACAGAATCAGCAACCATATCAGCTTGACTAATCCATATCACAGAATCAACAGCCATATCAGATTGACTAATCCATGTCACAGAATCAACAACCATATCAGCTTGGCTAATCCATATCACAGAATCAGCAACCATATCAGATTGACTAATCCATATCACAGAATCAGCAAACATATCAGCTTGACTAATCCATATCACAGAATCAGCAACCATATCAGCTTGGCTAATCCATATTATAGAATCAACAGCCATATCAGCTTGACTAATCCATATCACAGAATCAGCAACCATATCAGCTTGACTAATCCATATCACAGAATCAACAGCCATATCAGCTTGACTAATCCATGTCACAGAATCAACAACCATATCAGCTTGGCTAATCCATGTCACAGAATCAGCAGCCATATCAGCTTGACTAATCCATATCACAGAATCAACAACCATATCAGCTTGACTAATCCATATCACAGAATCAACAACCGTATCAGCTTGACTAATCCATATCACAGAATCAACAACCATATCAGCTTGGCTAATCCATGTCACAGAATCAGCAGCCATATCAGCTTGACTATTCCACATCACAGAATCAACAACCATATCAGCTTGACTAATCCATATCACAGAATCAACAACCGTATCAGCTTGACTAATCCATATCACAGAATCAGCAACCATATATATCAGCTTGACTAATCCATATCGCAGAATCAGTAACCAGATCAGCTTGACTAATCCATATCACAGAATCAGCAACCAGATCAGCTTGACTAATCCATATCGCAGAATCAGCAACCAGATCAGCTTGACTAATCCATATCACAGAATCAGCAACCAGATCAGCTTGACTAATCCGTATCACAGAATCAGCAACCATATCAGCTTGACTAATCCATATCAGAGAATCAGCAATCAGATCAGCTTGAATAATCCATATCACAGAATCAGCAGCCATATCAGCTAGACTAATCCATCACCCTCAGGAATATTCAGGGAATACTCCTGAATTGATCGGGCTGAACATCCACAAATCAATTTCGTGGATTTTGGTTGAAATTCAGGTCTGATTACCTGAATTTTAGGAAAAATATCCCTGACTGAGAGAATTTTCCCTGATATTCAGACAAATTTATCATCCTGATTATTAAGTTCACGACCCTATTCAGGTACGTAAAATCCCCTAAAATTCAGGTAATTTACCTTGAATTCAGGGATGATATACTTGAATTTCAGGAAATTATTCATGAATTTCAGGTAAAATACCTGAAATTGAGTTGTGGATGTACAGCCTGATAAATTCATGACTATTCCCTGAATATTTTTGAGAGTATGACAGAATCAGCAACCAGATCAGCTTGACTAATCCATATCACAGAATCAGCAACCATATCGGCTAGACTAATCCATATCACAGAATCAGCAACCATATCAGCTTGACTGATCCATATCACTGAATCAGCAACCATATCAGCTTGACTGATCCATATCACAGAATCAGCAACCAGATCAGCTTTACTAATCCATATCACAGAATCCGCAACCATATCAGCTTCAATAATCCATATCACAGAATCAGCAACCATATCAGCTTGACTAATCCATATCACAGAATCAGCAACCAGATCAGCTTGACTAATCCATATCATAGAATCAGCAACCAGATCAGACTGACTAATCCATTATATCACAGAATCAGCAACCATGTCAGCTTGACTAATCCATATCATAGAATCAGCAACCAGATCAAATTGACTAATCCATATTGTAGCGGATTTCCAATAGGGGTAACTCTCACCCTCAATTTACTATATTCATGTTTTTGCTGCCACCATATACTACTTCAAGGTAAGTTATTCTCGTTTCTCTATCGCTCTTATGCTCTTATTAAAGCGTCTGCTTGTATTACTTATCTTCCAGTTAATTTTGTCTTTTACCCATGCTGGTTACTTCGTTCATTAAGTTTCACTGCTACCTTGTTTATTTAACTTTTTTCTGTTAACTGTCTCCTGTTAACTTCACCTGTTAATTTCTTCCTTTAATCTGTTGATTTTCATCCGTTACCTTCTTCTGTTAACTTCACCTATTTTCTTCACCTGTTAACTTCTGCTTACTTAAACTGTCCTTGGTAACTTTTCGAGCTGGATTACCCTAAGGAGACGCTTCCACCAAGTAGGGTCGTAGGATTACACCTGTTCTAATTGCTATAGCTGTAACTCGTTACGTCAGCAGGTCTGGTCTCTGTCACAATGCGTATGATATCTTACTCTTCTTTATCTTAGAAATCATCAATTGTCTGAACAAGTTATTTAAATTGAACACCAGCAAGTGTTGAATTTATTTAAAAGTAGTACAACATCAAATCGTATGCCAGTTTTGATCCTATAATGCTCTATCGCTATTATCGGCTCCTATGGTAAAAGTTCATAGGGTAATTTCTTCAGGGGTGGTATTCAGTGGTGATACGTAGAAGTTCATAGGATAATTTCTTCAGGGGCGATATTTCCCTAAAAAGATCGTCTTAAGGTAAGACGTTCCTATGGGTACTATATACTGTGATTGCCTGTTGCTGACCAACTTGTTCCAGGAATCTGAGGCTCTCTCAGGATTGCTGTGGATATCTATGGCTCACCGTGGATTCATTTCTTTAATTTCCGCCTTATGATAATTTTCTTAATAAATTCAGATGAAACTTGACTTGTGTTGAATTTATTTTAATATCAGTCACTAAGACGTGCTCAGATTAGCTGTGGATGACTGTGGTTGACTGTGGTTGATTGAGGCTCGCTGTGGATTACAAGCGTCTAGTCCGTCATTCATAATCCAGCCGTCGTCCATTAGAGAATATCCGCGTCCATAATCCAAAGACCTATTCCATTTTCCATATAACAGTATTAGCACCAAATTCAAAAAGACAATCATAATATACAAAAACATAGGCTAGTTTCCCGCAAGTTTTGGAACCGCAATGTTATAAGTCCTATCTTAGATAGCACCAGTCCAACATTTAACATGGCCGGTATAGAGTTCAGCCCCCCCAGCCCCCCCCCCCCCCCCCCCCCCCAAACTTTCAAATGTGCTCTGCAGCTCCTGTATGATACATACCAGATACGACATTCCATAACCAGCCGTCGTCCACAAAAGAATTTACACGCCGATAACCGAAAGACCTTTTCCAAACTACAATTTTCCAAATATACGTGAAATGAAAATTGGAAAGAAACGCACTCGGTTTCCTCCCAGAGAGAAGCGATCAACCGTTTTCAATGTTAAGGATTTTATGAAAAGAACATGTCTTGCTGTTACCACTGACCAGTATTCTTTATCCAAATGAATTTCCAATTCTTATTCCATAGTAGCCAATGCAGATCAGTACCTTTCTGCAGAATGGCAGGATGCCTGGGCAATCCGTTTGACATATGTATGTGTGATGTCCCACAAACCCTCGACCACATTAGCCTCATTAATTGACATACTCCTGCATAGCTCTTTTCAAGGTACTGCGGCTACCCGATTTGGACTGCAACAGGAAAGAGTCACTATACAAGAGTATGAGATCCCGAGAACAGAAGCAGGTATGTGGATCACCAGATGGAATTCTCTATGAAACGGATTCCCCAAAAGGGTTAGTAGAAGTGACAAATGTTCCAGTAAACAAATTTATGCATATCATTAGTGCCACCATGAAAGTTTTCTACTTTCTACTTGAAAGGTGAGAACATTGATATCTGAGGACCAGCAACCAGTATTATAATCAGTGTCAGGGTCAAGTAATTGCCAATGGTTTTATTTCGCTGTCCGCACTGCTTAGTGGGGAAGTTATGGAGCAATCTTGGGTTGAATTGTGCACTTTGATTACAAGCACGAAATTTTGCACAGAGCTATTATGAACGGAGCTCTTTCATACCCCTCCGACCTCATTCTCGCAAGCCAGGACCATTATCCTCTGGGATGTATGCCCTGCCGTGTTTTGGCACCAAAACAACTTTCAGACAGACAATGCATTGATAATCATCTTCGCGAATGCAATACTTAGATGCATCAACAAATACTGAGCAGAACAAATATTTCTATTGACCTCCTCCTCTCAAGCTAGAGCGCTTCCCTCCTGGGATGTATGCCCACTGATACGTCGAACATCTCCAGATAGACGTTACCTTGATAATCAGTTTCATGCATGAGTAAACGTTCTATATTTCAGCAGATACTATAAAATAAGAACTATAGAATCCATAGATCCATTTGCCCTGATGCTCACAAGCCACCACTGTGATGTCTAGGATTAGCTGTACAATCATTGTATTTAGCCGAGCCATTTCAGGTCGATGTCACCTTGACTAAGAGTGATACAGATGGAAGAATGGAATAACGGGGTATATCCGCTGATACCGCCCAGAACGATCTCATGTTTTAATTCGTTCTCTCAAGTCAAGAGCTTTGATCCCAAAGTATGCGACTCCGGACTTTTCGAGAGCATCGGAATTTGAGATCCAGAGGCATATATAATATCATATTGAAAACATATAGCCAACACTGTCACAGAAAATAACGGTAACGCATTTCAGACATTTAGTTGAGTTGAGAAATTTGAGCAAATGATATAACTTATGAATGCCATGGCAATTATAAGTACTTTTAATCTCTGATATTTAATCAAATATATTCAAAGCATGAGTGATCCATATCAGCTTGACTAATCAATATCACATAATCAGCAGCCATATCAGCTTGGATAATCAATATCACAGCATCAGCAACCATATCAGCTTGACTAATCCATGTCAGCGTGACTATTATCCATATCACAGAATCAGCAGCCATATCAGCTTGGATAATCAATATCACAGCATCAGCAACCATATCAGCTTGACTAATCCATGTCAGCGTGACTAATCCATGTCAGCGTGACTAATCCATATCACAGAATCAGCAGCCATATCAGCTTGGATAATCAATATCACAGCATCAGCAAACATATCAGATTGACTAATCCATATCACGGAATCAGCAACCATATCAGCTTGATTAATCCATATTATAGAATCAGCAACCATATCAGCTTGACTAATCCATATCACAGAATCAACAACCATATCAGCTTGACAAATCCATATCACGGAATCAGCAACCATATCAGCTTGATTAATCTATATTATAGAATCAGCAACCATATCAGCTTGACTAATCCATATCACAGAATCAACAACCATATCAGCTTGGCTAATCCATGTCACAGAATCAACAACCGTATCAGCTTGACTAATCCATATCACAGAATCAGCAGCCATATATCAGCTTGACTAATCCATATCGCAGAATCAGTAACCAGATCAGCTTGACTAATCCATATCACAGAATCAGCAACCAGATCAGCTTGACTAATCCATATCGCAGAATCAGCAACCAGATCAGCTTGACTAATCCATATCACAGAATCAGCAACCAGATCAGCTTGACTAATCCGTATCACAGAATCAGCAACCATATCAGCTTGACTAATCCATATCAGAGAATTAGCAATCAGATCAGCTTGAATAATCCATATCACAGAATCAGCAGCCATATCAGCTAGACTAATCCATACAGCCTCAGGAATATTCAGGGAATACTCCTGAATTGATCGGGCTGAACATCCACAAATCAATTTCATGGATTTTGGCTGAAATTCAGGTCTGATTACCTGAATTTTAGGAAAAATATACCTGACTGAGAGAATTTTCCCTGATATTTAGACAAATTTATCACCCTGATTATTAAGTTCACGACGCTATTCAGGTACGTACGATCCCCTAAAATTCAGGTAATATAGCTTGAATTCAGGGATGATATACCTGAATTTCAGGAAATTATTCATGAATTTCAGGTAAAATCCCTGAAATTGAGTTGTGGATGTACAGCCTGATAAATTCATGACTATTCCCTGAATATTTTTGAGAGTGTATCACAGAATCAGCAACCAGATCAGCTTGACTAATCCATATCACAGAATCAGCAGCCATATCGGCTAGACTAATCCATATCACAGAATCAGCAACCATATCAGCTTGACTGATCCATATCACGGAATCAGCAACCATATCAGCTTGACTGATCCATATCACAGAATCAGCAACCAGACCAGCTTTACTAATCCATATCACAGAAGCAGCAGCCATATCAGCTTGAATAATCCATATCACAGAATCAGCAACCATATCAGCTTGACTAATCCATATCACAGAATCAGCAACCAGATCAGCTTGACTAATCCATATCATAGAATCAGCAACCAGATCAGACTGACTAATCCATCATATCACAGAATCAGCAACCATATCAGCTTGGCTAATCCATATCATAGAATCAGCAGCCAGATCAGGTTGACTAATCCATATTGTAGCGCATTTCCAATAGGGGTAACTCTTACCCCCAATTTACTATATTCATGTTTTTGCTGCCACCATATGCTACTTCAAGGTAAGTTATTCTCGTTTCTCTATCGCTCTTATGCTCTTATTAAAACGTCTGTTTGTATTACTTATCTTCCAGTTAATTTTGTCTTTTACCCGTGCTGGTTACTTCGTTCATTAAGTTTCACTGCTACCTTGTTTATTTAACTTTTTTCTGTTAACTGTCTCCTGTTAACTTCACCTGTTAATTTCTTCCTTTAATCTGTTGATTTTCATCCGTTACCTTCTTCTGTTAACTTCACCTATTTTCTTCACCTGTTAACTTCTGCTTACTTAAACTGTCCTTGGTAACTTTTCAAGCTGGATTACCCTAAGGAGACGCTTCCACTAGGTAGGGTCGTAGGATTACACCTCTTTTAATTGCTATAGCTGTAACTCGTTACGTCAGCAGGTCTGGTCTCTGTCACAATACTCATGATATCTTACTCTTCCTTATCTTTAGAAATCATCAATTGTCTGAACAAGTTCTTTAAATTGAACATCAACAAGTCTTGAATTTATTTACAAGTAGTACAACATCAAATCGTATGCCAGTTTTGATCCTATAATGCTCTATCGCTATTATTGGCTCCTATGGTAAAAGTTCCTAGGGTAATTTCTTCAGGGGTGGTATTCAGTGGTGATACGGAGAAGTTCATAGGATAATTTCTTCGGGGGCGATATTTCCCTAAAAAGATCGTCTTAAGGTAAGAAGTTCCTATGGGTACTATGTAGTGTGATTGCCTGTTGCTGACCAACTCGTTCCAGGAATCTGAGGCTCTCTCAGGATTGCTGTGGATATCTATGGCTCACCGTGGATTCATTTCTTTAATTTCCGCCTAATGATAATTTTCTTAATAAATTCAGATGAAACTTGACTTGTGTTGAATTTATTTTAATATCAGTCACTAAGACGTGCTCAGATTAGCTGTGGATGACTGTGGTTGACTGTGGTTGATTGAGGCTCGCTGTGGATTACAAGCGTCTAGTTCGTCATTCATAATCCAGCCGTCGTCCATTAGAGAATATCCGCGTCCATAATCCAAAGACCTATTCCATTTTCCATATAACAGTATTAGCACCAAATTCAAAAAGACAATCATAGTATCAAAAACATAGGCTAGTTTCCTACAACAGAGAAGTGGTCAACAGTTTTCAATGATGCCGGCAAGACATCATCAAATCCGTATCACTGATCAGTATTCTTAATCCATAAAATTCGTTGTAAAGTCGTCTTCTAAAGAATGATGTATCTCAGTCACGCTTTGATTGTGACTGTTCATATGAGTACCATCAGGTTCTTGAAGTACATGGGTTCATACGGCCCCTAGCCCCGGGTTAAGCGGAATTAGACACAAGTTACGAAACGAAGCGCCATAGATCTTGCACGCTACGTTTGTATTTTGCTATCAGCATGCGATATGTATCGCCAAATTTGAGAAACTTTGAGTGTAGGCGCTTCGTGGAATAGCCCGGTTTTTCAAGTTTCTGCACCAGTGTTTTGTGACGTTGATTAAAATCGTCACATTTAACACAGGATCTAGCAAATGCTACTAAGCCTACTAATGACTGTGGCTCGCTGTGGGTGACTGAGTCTCGTTGTGGCTCTCTGTGGATGTCACTGAATTTATTGTCAACATTTTCTTCCTATGTTAATGTTATTTTGTAAATTTATATATAACTTGACAAGTCCAGCATTTCTCAGTATATATAATACTAAGATTAGCCCAGGTTTGCTGTGGGTGACTGTTGCTCGCTGTGGATCACTGAGGCTCACTGTGGGTTATGTCCTTATGTATCGTTATTTATACATTAAACTTATTCAATTTAACTATATCTTGACTTGTCTTTACCATGGATGCTTGTATCCTCGGCACTAAGCTTCTGTGTATGGTGCTTGGCTGGACTGGCAGAGATGTTCATTCTTCGCCTCTCCGAGACCAAGTGATTCGCCATAGATTTTCGCGTCATTTTATACTGTCTGGTTGTTAACCAGTGACGTAAATTGCTATGGCCTATATCAGAACTGAATGGGGTGGCGTGTTTTGATTGGCCGAAAAATGCACACGAAAATCGTGACGTCACTCCGCAGACTGTAGGATTTTCAACAAGGCGGCCAAGGGTTTTAACGCTGAATTCAGGAAGGGACATATCTACTTTGACCACAAAATAGGTATAAATTTCGACGGAATAGTCCTTGAACCATATATTACTTTGAAGCAAAGCTCCTAAACTACGAGATGCTAACTTTAATTTCCGATGTGAACGCTTCCCTGCCAAAGGAGAGCAGATTTCCTATCACTGAAAGTGCGTTCACATGTACGAACAAATTTTGCGGTAAAAACATTGACGTTTCTCCAATCACAGCAAGTATGATCGCCAAACTACAGAAAACTATACGTTACCAGACTCAAACGTTTACAGCAAGGTAAGTCCGAAGACCTATATTTATAATATATATAATTCTTAAACTCCAAATAGATTCCTAAACATAACAGATCATTAATTTTCTGTACTTCAGAATTCAGCGTTCTATGAAAATCAAAATTGCGGCACCCAGGCAATCACAACTCCTATCGGGGCCGTGTTTTTTTAGAAATTAATATCTCCATGAATACTACATTCTAAGTATCAATACTTTGGGAAAATGTACTATGAAATATGTACTAAATGTGTCTAACAGGATTTTACATGAGAAAAATTATAAAGGGTATAAACTTACGATTTAAGTGAGCAGGGGTCCACTAAAACGGTCAATTTTCGTATAGTTTTATATGGATGCAGACGACAAAACAATAATACGGGACTCTAAATTTAGAAAGCGGGAATGCGTGAGAGTCAAGAGGAGGTGATTTGTTTACATTTCTAAAGTAATGCTAAAAACCAATTTTGGCCTGCACAACTTCTCTAATCACCTTCTTCCCACTGGGCAGCAGGGTTGTCACCACAGAGTAACAATGTTCCCAACGGTCTGCGTCCAGGTCTTTCCTCGGAGAGATGATGGTGGGAATTTTCTGCCCTACGAATTCCTCCGTATTGACCGTTGGAGCTCGTGATAGGTTCGCAGCTGCGGTGTTCGGGATGGATTCATCAACACGTTCCAGCATTAGCTTTGAAAAAGTTTGAAGTATCTCCAACGAAACGTCAGCTCCACAGCAATAAAGAAGTTGTTATCCATAGAATAGCATTGTGTTATATACGCCAACTTCTAAATGCCTATCAAAGAAAAAAAAAGAAAACATGTTCCAGGACTGGAATTTCTGGACGTATGAACTTCGGCGAACTTACTGGCGAGATAACTACAGGAGAAGGTGACGGTACCGGCAAGAGCTGAGACTGGCTAGTCGGCATTGATTTAAGTATATCCGAACCTCTTTATCTGGCACTGATACAGTGATACCGATTGAGCAGGATCTTGAAAAATGGGGAAATTGGAAGGGTCCAACCCAAGCTTCTGTTTGTACATCACGCACTATGGTTGCCATCAAATCCCGGGTTCCGGAAGATTGCTTCCTTTTCTCCAAATTTTTCCGGAGACCATCCATCATTGGCCGTTTGACAGTTTTTGTGGTAAGCTTCTTCAATCTCGTCCAAGGAGCTTTGCAGCAGTCTTCAAGGTGTTGTCGAAGGGTCTCCAATAATTCGTGGCAGAACACACACTTCGTTCCTGGCTTTTCGTTTATCAGCTGACAGGTAAGCCTATGCCTGGTCAGCCCGGATTGATTCTTATATGCGTTCCCACACAGGCACTTCGGGGTGGTTCCGACATGTCCTGCAAATAACAAGTTTCTTTTAGAGAGGCTCATTAATACCATAAGGTCTGGTCCAATCGTGTGAGTCATCAGTCCTATTTGTCATCTTTGGTAATAGGCCATCTCTTGAAAGTGTTCCTTTCAGACGGCCAAAATGTACTACTTTTGTCCGAGATTGCCGATTGAGCTGCACACGATACACTGTATCATCAAGCTTGCTGATGACTTGGTACGGGCCTTTCCAGTTGCAAGACAGTTTTGCAGTAAGATTCTTCTTTCTGGTGCTGTCATATAATTAAACCAAGTCTCCGACCCTATATGGACGTCCGTGTTTCCGAAGATCATAATTTCTCTTCTGTCGAACAGTGTTTTTCTTTTGTTTCCCTGGCTCTCTCATGTGCAACTTCTATTCTCTCTCGTAGCTGCTCCGCATACTCTGTACCTTCAGAAGTTACCATATCTGGACCTCTTCCAGTAATCAGATCCAGTGGCAGCGGTGTTTCCCTTCCCATCATCATCATCATCATCATCATGGGAGTCCCTGGAGTGACATTGAAGATCTGTATGCCATGAGGGCAAAAGGTAACTGTTCTTCCCAGTCCCTCTGATTTTGCTTCACCATCATTGCAAGACGATCCTCTAATGTACGATTGAATCGCTCGACCATACCATTTGACTGTGGATGGCAAGGGGTTGTGCGGCTTTGATTCATTTCCAGCAGTCGACAAACTTCCCGGAAGAGCTTAGATTGAAAATTGGACCCTTGATCTGAGTGTATTTGTTTTGGAACTCCAAAACTGCAGATAAACTCCTGGACTATCCTGCCGGCAACTGTTTCTGCTTCCTGGTTTCGAATACCATAGGTCTCTGTCCATCGTGTGAAGTAATCGGTTGCCACAAGAATATACTTGTTTCCCTTGTTAGATTTTGGTAATGGTCCCAAGATATCAAGAGACCCTCTCCATCGGAGCTCCAACTTGGTACTGCTGTAAGGGTGCACGTTGCCGCCTAGGACATGACTTTCGGGATGCACATGTGTCACATTGCCTACACAGTGGTTTTATATCCTGTCTCATTCCATACCAGTAATACCGATCTGAAATTCTGGTGTAAGTCATCTGGAGTCCAAGATGTGCTGCGGTCTTTGCTGCATGAAGTTGATGGAAAACCTCTTTGAGGTTATTCCTGGGTAACACCAATAACCATCGATGTCCGGATCCATCAGCTGATTCCCACTTAAGATGAAGAACTCCGTCTATAAAGCTCAGGCGATTTCATTTTACCCAATAAGCCTTGGTAACCTTATTCTGAGATGAGATCTTTTCCCAGGTTGGTTGTTCGACAGATTGGCGCTTAGCAGTAATTATTCCCTTCAAATCTGCATCACATTCTTGTGCCTCCTTCAAACGTTCATTTGATCAAAGATTATCATTTGAGGTTGCTTGAGGCTCGGTGTCTAATCTCTGCTTCTGTTGTCTTCTTACAACATTAACATGTCTTTGTGAACAATTGCCGTCAGCTAACTTAAAGTTCTTACGTTTTCTAAATCCTCTCTCCTTGTAACTCCAGCACTTTTGTACCCACTTGACCTTAGTTATTGTTGTTTCAATAGGCCAGTTTGGTCAGTTTGGACTGTGACACTTCGTTTTTCCTCAGACGCCAAAATAGGAAGAATAAGGTTGCCATCATGTTCTTCATAACCCAACTTTCCACACCATTTACATGGCATTCTTAACAGAGCATCAGCATTGCCGTGTTGCTTTCCAGGTCGGTGTATAATATCAAAGTGAAAGTGCTCAACAGGTTCAACCAACGTGCGATCTGTACTTCGGGTTCTTTGAAATTCAGCAACCATCTGCTGAGAGCACTGGTCCGTCCTTATGGTGAAGTGTCGACCTGTAAGATAATGCCTGAAGTGTTTGAAAAATGTTACTACTGCAAGAAGTTCCCTCCTGGAGACACAGTAGTTCCTTTCAGCTTTACTGAGTACCCTGCTTGCGTATGCGATAACCTTTTCTTGGCCACTTTGATTTTGGGACAAAACAGCTCCAATACCATATCCACTTGCGTCTGTATCAAGAATGAAATCCCCAAGAGAACTGGGATAAGCTAATATAGGGCTGTTCATTAACAGATTCTGTAACTTTCGAAAGGAAGTTTCGCATTCTTTAGTCCACAAGAACTCTCTGTTTACTTCTGTCAAGCGATGCAGGGGTCTTGCAGTTTCTCCAAAATTCTGAACAAATCGTCAGTAGTGAGATGCTAAGCCAAGAAAACTTCTAACTTCATGTTCATTAGTCGGGGTTGGCCAGTCCTTGATAGCTCTTATCTTCTCTTCATCAGTAGAGATACCTTCAGCTGATACCACATGACCTA
Organism: Hanleya hanleyi; assembly: GCA_036873755.1. Classification (NCBI taxonomy): domain Eukaryota; kingdom Metazoa; phylum Mollusca; class Polyplacophora; order Lepidopleurida; family Hanleyidae; genus Hanleya; species Hanleya hanleyi. The sequence continues at coordinate 30,771 of JAVTVY010003650.1, forward strand.
GGTAACCCACCTTTTGCTGGAATAAATGAAACTTCTGTGGCTTCAGCTTAAGATGAGCTTGCCGTAGTCGCTGAAATACCTTCCTTAGGTTGTTTATGGCTTCGTCTAGTGTTTTCCCAAAAATGATAACGTCATCCGGATATACCAGATGCTCCGCTGATATCCCGCTAGTGCCATTTCCATAAGGCTTTTGCAACCTTCAAGAGGCCAAATGGCATAACCTTGAATTGCCACAGTCCACTCCTGGAGGTAAATGCTGATTTTCTCTTTGCATCCTCATCCAAATCTACTTGCCAGTATCCGCTAGCCAAATCAAGGGTAGAAAACCACCTGGCTAGTTGAGGGAATCATCTATTCTGGGCAGGGTGTAAGCATCTTTAAATGTTACATTGTTTAGACGTCTATAATTCACGCAGAAACGGGTACTACCATCTTTCTTGGTCACCAGTACAATTGGAGATGCCCAAGGACTGGTTGATCTTTCAATAATACCTCTGTCATACATATCCTTAATCTGTTTGTCAGCCTCCTCTTGCCTCTGTATTGGTAGACGTCGTGGTGCTTATCGCAATGGAGGAGCATTTCCTGCGTTGATGGCATGTTTCACACCCTCAGCCCTGCCTAAATCAGCATCGTCCTTTGCAAAGATGTCTAGAAATTCCAACAGCAGTGATTTTACCTTGCATTTATCTTGAGGCTCTATCTTCTCTGTACTTCTTTCATACACAGATTTTAAATGTTCTGGTAGTTTTGACTGCAAAACTGCATACTTGGGGAATGTGTCTTCCACCTCCTCCTTGATAATTTCATATTCTTGCTTCACTATTCCACAAGTTGAGATATTCGGGCTCATTACTGCTATGGTTGTATCCTTGTGTACTATTCCTGGGTTAGTTCCTGTATTAATGACCCTTAATGGGAAAACTTCCCTCTCTGTATCCACAAGAGTTCTACCTATGACCATTTGTGCATGTTTTGTTTATTTGCCAAAGGTTCACATATGGCCCACTTTTTCCAAGATCTCCTGGCAAGATCTTGTGGCTTTACTTGGGATAATCATTTGTTCACCAGGAGGAAATGTTACAGTCTGGGGAACTTACAATATCCTGTTTCTTCCGGTTTTCTGGTATACAAAATTTGTAACCCTTCAAAGGTTATTCCCCTCCTCTGAAGATGAATTTCACAATTGAATTTCATTAAGAAGCCCATTCCGAGAATACCATCGTTCGTGATATCTGCCATAACCATCTTTAATTTGTTTGGCCCAGGCAAGATCCCTGGATCCAATTCGCACATCCCGATGATACTAAGTGGCGTGTGGTCTGCAGCAAGCAACTGGACGTCAGTGGGGTTTATTTCCGGCTGATCTTTCAGGGGTAAAGGGAATAGCACTCTCTTTCATAGAACTGGCCGTAGTCGCTGGAATACCTTCCTTAGGTTGTTTATGGCTTCGTCTAGTGTTTTCCCAAAAATGATGACGTCATCCGGATATACCAGATGCTCCGCTGATATCCCGCTAGTGCCTTTTCCATAAGGCTTTTGAAGGTTGAGGGAGCACTGCAGAGGCCAAATGGCATAACCTTGAATTGCCACAGTCCACTCCTGGAGGTAAATGCTGATTTTCTCTTTGCATCCTCATCCAAATCTACTTGCCAGTATCCGCTAGCCAAATCAAGGGTAGAAAACCACCTGGCTACATGTAGCGAGTTGAGGGAATCATCTATTCTGGGCAGGGTGTAAGCATCTTTAAATGTTACATTGTTTAGACGTCTATAATTCACGCAGAAACGGATACTGCCATCTTTCTTGGTCACCAGTACAATTGGAGATGCCCAAGGACTGGTTGATCTTTCAATAATACCTCTGTCATACATATCCTTAATCTGTTTGTCAGCCTCCTCTTGCCTCTGTATTGGTAGATGTCGTGGTGCTTATCGCAATGGAGGAGCATTTCCTGCGTTGATGGCATGTTTCACACCCTCAGCCCTGCTTAAATCAGCATCGTCCTTTGCAAAGATGTCTGGAAATTCCAACAGCAGTGATTTTACCTTGCATTTATCTTGAGGTTCTATCTTCTCTGTACTTCTTTCATACACAGATTTTAAATGTTCTGGTAGTTTTTACTGCAATTGTAAGATTGCAGACATACTTGGGGAATGTGTCTTCCACCTCCTCCTTGATAATTTCATCTTCTTGCTTCACTATTCCACAAGTTGAGATATTCGGGCTCATTACTGCTATGGTTGTATCCTTGTGTACTATTCCTGGGTTAGTTCCTGTATTAATGACCCTTAATGGGAAAACTTCCCTCTCTGTATCCACAAGAGTTCTACCTATGACCATTTGTGCATGTTTTGTTTATTTGCCAAAGGTTCACATATGGCCCACTTTTTCCAAGATCTCCTGGCAAGATCTTGTGGCTTTACTTGGGATAATCATTTGTTCACCAGGAGGAAATGTTACAGTCTGGGGAACTTACAATATCCTGTTTCTTCCGGTTTTCTGGTATACAAAATTTGTAACCCTTCAAAGGTTATTCCCCTCCTCTGAAGATGAATTTCACAATTGAATTTCATTAAGAAGCCCATTCCGAGAATACCATCGTTCGTGATATCTGCCATAACCATCTTTAATTTGTTTGGCCCAGGCAATATCCCTGGATCCAATTCGCACATCCCAATGATACTAAGTGGCGTGTGGTCTGCAGCAAGCAACTGGACGTCAGTGGGGTTTATTTCCGGTTGATCTTTCAGGGGTAACCGGAATAGCACTCTCTTTCATAGAATTGAAACACATGCCCCAGTATCGATTAGAAATGAAAATTGAATGTCCCCTATTTGAACTGGAATATAAAGTCCACTCTCAGTTCTTCTCTCTCCCACCTCTAGCACCGGAACATTATATCTTTGCTCTCTTCATCAGGTGAGCTGCAGAACAATCACTTATGTATGGTTCTTCTGTTATCTTCGAGAGGTTCCCATGCCGTTTCGACGACTTTATTTGGGGTTTATCGGGTTTTACAACCTCGCCTTGCCTTTTATGATCGGTTGTTCCCCGTTTCCCGACTGTGTCTTGCTCGCGGCCTTCCTGTTTGGACAATCCCGGTTGTAGTGTCCTTTTTCGTGGCACGTGTACCACTCTGCTGGACAATGGACGTCTTTCCTTTGGTTGTCTGTATCCATTGATCATGGTTTCACCAGTTGGTACCTTCTTCAACATTTCCTCTACTTCCCTAATTCTTTTCTGTAGTTCCCCTTGAGATTTCTCTGTGACTTCGCTAACAAATTTCCTTGAAGGAGGTCCGCCTCTTTGCTCTTCTATTTTGCGGTATCCCTCAATTTCTAGGGCCAGAGTAACTGCTTGCTGAAGATCCTCGAGATTGCCTTGATACACCTGCATTCTCATCTCTGCATCTTCCAAGGCATAGATGAAATGTGTTTTGGCAAGTCTCTCTAAGTGATGAGATGTCATTCCTGGATAAGCAAGCGTTGCAAGCTTACGGATTGCTTGTCCAAGCTCCCGTAGTGTTTCCTAGTTTTTACGTCTTCTACCCCGGAGCTCTGCGAGGTACAACTCAGCTTGGTCACTGGGTCCGAAACGAGAGCTGAGGACGACTACCAATTTGTCGAAATCTTCTTGTTCCTCATCTGTTAGAGTACAGGCTTGTTGTCTTGCAGGACCATGCAGATGGGCAAAGAGATAATCAGCTTTCTCTTGTTGGCTCCATTGATTTATCCGAGAGATCGTTTTCAAGACTTGGTAATATTCTTTCCAAGAAGTTTTCCCCACTGTAGCTTTCAAGCTTCGTCTGGCGATGACTTTGAAGACGATACACGTGAGCAGAATCGCCATGTCCTCCTGACTCACGTTGAGTCTGTCTCGGAGAGGGATCTCCATTTTCATCGTCTTCAAAATGAGTTTCAAAGTTGAAGGAAACTTCAGGGTCAAGGTCTTCCATTTCTGCACGACGTCTTGGCATGATTTTCTCTGATTGGCTACATCTTACAATCCCACCGCTGCCACCAAATTATAGCGGATTTCCACTAGGGGTAACTCTTACCTTCAATTTACTATGTTCACGTTTTTGTTGCCACCATATACTACTTCAAGGTAAATTCTCTATCGCTCTTATTCTCTTATTAAAGCGTCTGCTTGTCGTATTACTTATCTTCCAGTTAATTTTGTCTTTTATCAATGCTGGTTAGCTTCGTTCATTAAGTTTCACTGCTACCTTGTTTATTTAACTTTTTGTTAACTGTCTCCTGTTAACTTCATCTGTTAATTTCTTCCTTTAATCTCTGTTGATTTTCATCCGTTACCTTCTTCTGTTAACTTTACCTATATTCTTCACCCGTTAACTTCTCCTTCTTACTTAAACTGTCCTTGGTAACTTCTCGAGCTGGATTACTCTAAGGAGACGCCGCCACCAGGTAGGTTCGTAGGATTACACCTCTGTTAATTGCTATAGCTGTAACTCGTTACTTCAGCAGGTCTGGTCTCTGTCACAATATTTTGTGATATCTTACTCTTCCTTATCTTTAGAAATCATCAATTGTCTGAACAAGTTCTTTAAATTGAACATGAACAAGTTCTTTAAATTGAACATCAACAAGTCTTGAATTTATTTACATGTAGTAAAACATCAAATGGTACGCCAGTTTTGATCCTGTAATGCTCTATCGCTATTATTGGATCATATGGTAAAAGATCCTAGGGTAATTTCTTCAGGGGTGGTATTCAGTGGTGAAACGTAGAAGTTCCTAGGATAATTTCTTCAGGGGCGATATTTCCCTGAAAAGATAGTCTTAAGGTAAGAAATTCCTATGGGTACTATATATTGTGATTGCCTGTTGCTTACCAACTTGTTTCAGGAATCTGAGGCTCTCTCAGGATTGCTGTGATATCTATGGCTCACCGTGGATTCATTTCTTTAATTTCCGCCTTATGATAATTTTCTTAATAAATTCTGATGAAACTTGACTTGTGTTGAATTTATTTTAATATCAGCCACTAAGACGTGCTCAGATTTGTGGATGACTGGTTGATTGAGGCTGGCTGTGGATGACTGTGGCTCGCTGTGGGTGACTAAGGCTCGCTGTGGCTCTCTGTGGATGTCACTGAATTTATTGTCAAAATTTTCTTCCTATGTTAATGTTATTTTGTAAATTTAAATATAACTTGACAAGTCCAGCATTTCTCAGTATATATAATACTAAGATTAGCCCAGGTTTGCTGTGGCTCGCTGTGGGTGTCTGTTGCTCGCGGTGGATCACTGAGGCTCACTGTGGATGACTGAGGTTCACTGTGGACTATATCCTTACATATCGTTATTTATAGATTAAACTTATTCAATTTAACTATATCTTGACTTGTCTTTACCAAAGATGCTTGTATCTTCGGCAATAAGCTTCTGTGTATGGTGCGTGACTGGACGGGCAGAGATGTTCATTCTTCGCCTCTCCGAAACCGAGTGATTCGTCCTTTTATACTTTGGTTGTTAACCAGTGACGTAAATTGCTATGGCCTATATCAAAACTGAATGAGATGGAGTGTTTTGATTGGCCGAAAAATGCAAACTGACGAAAATCGTGACGTCACTCCACAGACTGCAGGATTTTCAACAGGGCGGCCAAAGTTTTTGAATGCTGAATTCAGGAAGGGATATATCTACTTGGACCACAAAAATAGGTCTAAATTTCGACGAAATAGTCCTTGAACCATATATTACTTTAAATTTAGCATCACGTAGTTTAGGAGCTTTGCTTCAATTTCCGATGTGAATTACAAGCGTCTGGTCCGTCATTCATAATTCAGCCGTCGTCCATTAGAGAATATCCGCGTCCATAATCCAAAGACCTATTCCATATTCCATATAACAGTATTAGCACCAAATTCAAAAAGACACTCATAGAATACATAAACATAGGCTTGTTTCCTGCGAGAGAGAAGCGGTCAACAGTTTCCAATGATGCCGGCAAGACATCATGATTTTCCAAAAATATCAAATCCGTATCGCTGATCAGTATTCTTAATCTATAATATTCGTTGTAAAGTCGTCATCTAAAGAATGATGTATCTCAGTCACGCTTTGATTGTGACTGTTCATATGAGTACCATGAGGATCTTGAAGTACATGGGTTCATGCGGCCCCTAGCCCCGGGTTAAGCGGAATTAGATACATGTTACGAAACGTAACGCCATACATCTTGCACGCTACGCTCGTATTTTGCTATCAGCATGCGATATGTATCGCCAAATTTGCGAAACTTTGAGTGGAGGCGCTTGGTTTATTAGTTCCTGCAACAATGTTTTGTGACGTTGATTAAAATCGTCATATTTAACACCGGATCTAGCAAATGCTACTAAGCGTGATATGTATACGCCATATGCAGGTCCCACTGGAATATTACTGTCCAGAAAGGGATAGTTTACGATGTCGAAACATCTCTTTTGTCATACAGTCGACGAGAGAGAAGGCCCGCTTTATTTTTATAGAGATATATAATTTATAGAGGTCTAAATACGATGTGGCTGTAGGGTTATCTGTAGTTTCCTTCAAATCCAGTGAAGGTGGATATATATCCTTCACTGCGTCATTTATATAGCGATTAGCCACAGCGAGAAGATCGTCTATATAGCGTTTGGTGAATGAGAAGGAACGGGCTTCTGCTGGTGGACGTTTCGTCCCCGAGGCCCGCCCCCTGTACAGACCTTTTGATCTTTGATATATGTTGGCATTTGTGGGAAGTTGATGCTTGGTCGACATCAGGCCTTACAGACTAGTCTTTTGTGTTAAATTTTCATTTGACGACGATACAGCTCACTAATCCCCAGTGTACGAGTTGTCGCAGCGACACAGCTCATCAATTACCAATATACGAGTTGTCAGAGCATTTCATATTCATAAGAGAACAGATATAGGTCAGCCAATAGGGGTGCAGAAGTTAGTACCCATTGGAATACCTATATGCTGTTGATATATTGTGTTGCCAAATATCACACAGATATTTTTAATGAGAAATTCAAGTAACTCTATAAACAAAGAAACATCCCATGAATGATATCTCTTGTATGTAGTAGAGCTAAAGAATGCTTTATGGCTTCCGACATTAATATATCTACGATCAGCTTCCCTGCCAAAGGAGAGCAGATTTCCTATCACTGAAAGTGCGTTCACATGTACGAAAAATTTGTGCGGTAAAAACGTTGACTTTTCTCCAATCACAGCAAGTATAATCTCCAAACTACAGAAAACTATACGTTACCAGACTCAAACGTTTACAACAAGGTAAGTCCGAAGACCTGTATTGATAAGATATATAATTCTTAAACACCAAATAGATTCTAAAAATAACAGATCAGTAATTTTCTGTACTTCAGAATTCGGTGTTCTATGAAAATCAAAATGGCGGCACACAGGCAATCACAAATCCTATCGGGGCCGTATTTTCTTAGAAAATTAATATCTCCATGCCTACTAAATTCTTAGCCTCGATACTTCGGGACAATATACCATGATATATGTACTAAATGTGTCTAACAGGATTTCACATGAGAAAAATTCTAAGAGGTATCAAGTGAGCAGGGGGTCCACTAAAACTGTCAATTTTCGTATAGTTTTATATGGATGCCGACGACAAAACAATAATACGGGACTCTAAATTTAGAAAGCCGGAATGCGTGAGGGTGAAGAAGAGGTGATTTGTTTACATTTCTGAAGTAATGCTAAAAACCAATTTTCGCCATATAGAAAATGGCGAACTAAATTATATTTTGTCACAATATCACAGAATCAGCAACCATATCAGCTGACTAATCCATATCACAGAATCAGCAACCATATCAGCTTGACTAACATATATCACGAATCAGTAACCATATCAGCTTGAATGATCCATATCGCAGAATCAGCAACCATATCAGCTTGAATGATCCATATCACAGAATCAGCAGTATGCCACAAAGGGCGAAAGTCTTTTAATATTATTTATAGGATGGTGTATGAGGTGTTACTAATGAAACGTAAGGAACACAGATGAAATGACGTTAATTCAGCTATCATTGAAATGATGTGACCACACCAGGTAACGTTGAAATAATCAACACTTCATAGGGAAACAATGTCAACGCTGTGAGCATACACCCCACCACACACATAGACCGTGTTTTTCTCCGGCAATATTTAATCCCTACACATACATCTGAAATACAAATTGATGCTAAACGTCGATTGCTGTCAGAATCCACCAAAACGCATCCTTTTGCGTGTACATATTTAAGAAAAAGCCCCGCGGGATTCGAGTTCGTGGTGGACACAATTTTTGCATGCGTCTAATAAATTTCTAAAGTTCCATGCGCTCGGATAAGCACCGGTTTACATTAATATTCAGAGAAAAATCCTGGAAAGGGCCGGCTCAGTCACAGTTCAAAACCTTCAGGTAAAACTATTTAATTTAAACGCATTTCAGGAGTACATATTAGTAGTCAAATACATGAGTTGGCAGAATAAAATTATTAAAATTCTAGTAGAATGGGAATTTGAGAGTATAGTAACTAAAGTGAATTCATTTGTTGTTTTGGGCAGATGTGGTGCAAGAGGTTTTGCATTCATGTGCTGTTGATGTTGTTCCAACTTTTCATCCATCCAGCTCACGTATCACTATGTTGATGTGCCTCTACTGTAATACATGTACCTTACTGACATTGAGACAGACTGTTAATCGGATCTAATGAATATTCATCGCTTTGGATGAGGAGTCACAGCCTCATACATTTTCTTTACTTTCTGTACAAGTAGTAAGGCAGCGAATATGGAGATATTATAAACTAGAACAAGGAGTAATATGGCATGATCAGGTTTTCCCTGTTTAGACAGTTCCTTATGTGGCTGGCAACACTGATATTTCTCGAGATTTTTGAAGTTATTTCATCAATATGGGTGTGCCAGTTCAATATGTCGTTAAAATAAACATCAAGGAATTTAAAATTTGTGACAGATTCAATTTCAGAACCAGATGTTATAACCTTCGGAATATATGTATTAGGAGATCTATTCGGTTTGAAGAAAATAAATTAGTTTTTTTTTCACATTAAAAGAAAGATGACTGCATGATAACCAATCCTTAAGTTTTTCTAGTTCACGTGACATAGTTTCAGCAAGTCTTATAGGATCGATATCAGATAAGGTAGCACTAGTTTCATCAGCAAAGAAGTTTAGCGAGGATAGAGTACCGCTGTAACATATGCACTGGGATCGAGATGAGAGATAGCTGAGGAAGCAGTTGTTTGTAACACCGCGAAAACCATAGTAGTCGAGTTTATGTAAGAGAATTTCAATATTGACCGTTTCGAAAGTTTCAGAAAGATCTAAAAATATGGAAATACTAAACTGTTTTGATTCCTTAGCAGCTATTTATCGTATAGAGATAGAACAGGTCGAAATGTTGAGTGATTTGATCGGAATCCAAATTGATTTGGGAAATTAGTCATCTTTTTTTCTAGAAACGCATTTATCCCTTAAACCACAAGTGTTTTCAAATATTTTGCTAAAGCATGGTAGAACAGAAACTGGTCGATAATTTCTAGCTAGGACCAAAATCATAAATGATATTCATCGTTGGCCCAGTTTTCAGCATCTCGGAAAATTTAATTTGTTCATTACAGACTACATAACCCTCATGTTGACTGACAAGTACATTGGCTATCACTGAGAAGTAGGCCAGGCGTGACAATATTCAAAGCTGATTACACCGATAACTGGTCGCTATCTGGCCATGTGAATGTCAACAGCTGTAGACTACACAGTTTTGTTTTACTTACAAGAATGAACGACCTACATGTACTCTAATACTGTTCGCACGTTATAGTTGATAGATTCATGTTGAAATAGCTGCAGGATAACATCCCATATTTCCCCTCGCATATCATATTATCTTGTTTCATCTCCAAATGTCGCACTTTGACGATTTGCGCGCTGAAAAATGTATCCCGATATGCAGAATTTATAGAGAGATCATAGCAGAAAACTAGAGACGGGACTTTTGTTTATATCTGGGTAACTTTGCTCTGTGTACCTGATGGATGGAAATAACCAGTTTGCTGCAGAAATGAACGGCGATCAGTTAGTCAGTGAAATACGCGACAACAAAATGAAAAATGAGAAATTAGTTCAACCGCTTTTCTACACAATATGTCTTATGGTGGCATTTTTCGGGCTGGTGAGTTCAAATGTTTTATATGTTTCATGTTTTTATAAATGCTGATGGTGTCAGAAAACGGACTTGCGTATAGAAGCTAGCCAAGACGGGTTTGACACAAATGTGGATAAACACAATATCTTTTTGCCATAATAATAATGCGGTATTCAGTTCGTAACAATACTGTCCAGCTCAAGTCGGTAAGCGGACGTGGCATATTCAGACTCATAGGAATCAGCTAAACATCGCAAAACAATCGCACAGTCAACACAGAGATTCCCCCGGTAAGTCGCCATATCTTACGAATATCACAAAACCCATATAAGAGCAAGGTTAGCTAGGGTAAAAAAAAAATTACGTCTGTTTCCAGTTACAGACCAGAAAAAATTGAGTAGGTAGGGCAAAAAAAAATTATTTTGGAAATAAATTTTATTCTGATGTCCAGTACTCCTGTCCCATATACACTGCTCTACAAATATATTCTTGATTGTACAACATTCCCCACCCACATCGACATACTCTCCCAGGACATATCTCCCTCCTCCTATGACATATCCGCCTCCCCCATATTTTCAGATATTCAAAAGATCTTATCTCCGAAAAGATAAGGGGGAATACCCCCCAAATATATATCGTTGGTATTTTTAGAAAATCTTGCTATTTCAGTGAGTTCTGCTTGAACCAGCTATTGTACTGATATTATGGAAATAAGAATTGCCAATAATGTGCTTTACTGCTGACTTTAATTACCATCAAAACGAATATCATTTTAATTTGTTAACTTGAGATGGAAAACAATATATTCCAAGCATTTCCCCCAGAAATGATGAAAATTCCATGTGAAATTCCAAGGATTTTTTGTGAAAAATACAAAATTCCATGTAGAATTCCAGTGCCTTCCATAGGGGGTGGAGGGGG